>VYZQ01032442.1:0-19629 GCA_013400655.1 Mystacornis crossleyi | reverse complement strand
GAGTCCTTCCACAGTGCTGCTTTCCTAGCAAACATTAGAGTAGTTGAAGCTCTCACTTAGAACCCTGTACAGCAAACTTGAGACAGCTTTGAGTTGTCGAAGAAGGCGTCATCCATGTCTCGTTCCTAATCAGATGGTCTGTAACAGATGCCAGTCATGAGACTGATCTTGGTGATGATCCCTCTGATTCTGACCCAAAGCATTCAACATACCTGTCATCCATAACTACCTCTATGCACTCAAATAGCTCATTAAAATAAAATAACAACAGCAAAATGATTCCTGGATAGGCAGATATATGCAATATAGGTGTGAATTTCTTTTATTTTTTTTTTAATAAGTAGAAGTGTCAGTGAGCCAAAAGGAGAGGAAATCGAATTTGGCTTCTTCATAACCTGTAAAAAATTGTCACAAAGCCTAAAGAAAAATTATGTACATCTTAGGTTTGATAGAGAATGGAGATAAAAATACAAGTCCTTTGGTCTTGTTGACAGCTTTTTAAATGAGCACTTATTTCTCTCTTCCCCGTTGCTTTCCCCTCCCCCCACTAATGTTTTGCTGAAAAGTGTGGGATTTGGCAGTGAACTCATCCACATGGCTAATTGGAAAAATTAGAAATTGGAGATAAGAAAGAAAACTATTAGTTTCTAGGAGTTTCACTGAGTTATGAAAGCCCTTTTAGAGTAGTATTAGAGGAGAGAATGTGCTATCAGTTCATATCCTCTGTGTAATTTCATATGTGATATTATGTATGCTGTGGGTAGATCCTACCTGGCCATTGTTTAAATACGTCAAGTTTCAGACATTAATTTTCATAGAATCACTAAGGTTGGAAGAGACCTTCAAGATCATCCAGTCCAACCATCAACCTAGCAGTGCTACTGTAACCCCTGAACCACATGACCCAGCACGAGATCCAGACGCCTCGTGAACGTGGTGACTCCACCACCTCCCTGGGCGACCTATTCCAATGCCTGACCACGCTGGAAGTGAAAAAAATGTTTCTCATACCTAATCTGACTTTCCCCTGTCGCAGCTTAAGGCCATTTCTCCTGATCCTCTCACTGCAGTTTCTGCACAAGAGACCGTCCCACACCGCATTCCAGCTTCTGTCAGGGAGTTGCAGAGAGCAATGAGGTTCCTCCTGAGCTTCCTCTTCTCAAGACTAAACAACCCCAGCTCCCTCAGCTGTTCCTCATCAGATTTATTTTCTAGATCCTTCCCAAGCCTTATTGCCCTTCTCTGCACACACCAAACAAAACACCAAAATGAAAAATATGCTCATCTCTCGACACCTGCTCTGTTAACTGTTGTATAATTCATGTGCTTCCTTTTTCTCAACTTCAGATTAGATACAAGACCAATGAACCAGTATGGGAGGAAAACTTTACTTTCTTTGTACACAATCCCAAAAGACAAGATCTTGAGGTTGAGGTATGTGTCTCACTCTCTTTGCACATGAGATACCTTTCTTTTCTAAGATGTTGCAGTTAGTAACATTCAGACATTAAGGGGGGTTATGAAATGAGACTCAATATGCTGTGAACACCATTAAAATTATACTTAAAGTATATTTTTTTTAAGACCAGGCAATGAAATGTTTATTTCCATTTACTAGTGTAAGGAAGAAAGACTATAACCAAGCTTTCACATGAATAACATAGTTAATGGTTGTCTTTTCTAATTTTTAAAAAAAAGTAAATTTGGTACACCAGTGTGGAACCAGGAATCTTTGCTCTCTCATACCAAGGAAGTATTTGCTTTATCCAAATACTGTATCCCTTTACACTGTTGACATGTCATTTACATAGTTCAAAGAGACTGAAGTGTAAATGAGGACTGTCTTAGTCACTCTTTCTCTAATAGTTGTGGGAATTCATTTTCACACAGACAGTTTGGAAACCGTGGAGTTATGTTGATCATGGGTCTGGTAGGTGTAGATGTGATGGTTAGTTTTCTGTCTTTTGCTGTAGAAAGTAGGGTTGAAAAAATGAGGCATTGAGTATGTTTTTACCTCCTTCAATGTAATGTTAAAATCAGGGAAACTTGGTTTAAGAACAAACGACATTCATTATTATTTGTATTTTTTGTTTTTAATAGAAAATGAAAATGCAATTTCCTTCTTTGAATTCTTACAAAGTAGATGATACATACATTTTTATGTTCCTTCAGGTGAGGGATGAACAACACCAGTGTTCTTTGGGGAACTTCAAGCTGCCTCTAAGCCAGTTGCTAGAGAGTGAAGATTTAACTATGCATCAGCGGTTCCACCTGAGCAACTCCGGTCCCAACAGCACTATAAACATGAAGATTGCACTCAGGGTACTCTAAAACTTTTCCCACTGTATAAATCTGAAAGCTTATTTAGGGCTGTTGTGACTCCTGGTCTGCCAGCTCTTCGAAGAAGACGCGACATTTCCTTGGGTGTCACCTGCCAGGTGTCCTTGGTTGTGCAGTGCTATCAGTACACTGAGATAGCTTCTAATTTAAATACATGCCATTTGAAAACTGTACAGTGCTCAAAATGAAACAATAATCACCTGCATTAATTACAACTGAGGTTCCCTGTGGTTTTATGTTTGGAAATCACGTTTGAAATCTGAATTTCTTTAAATCTCTTTAGAACCCAGTGGGCTACAGATCAGAAATCAGGCGATCAGAAATCACCTCTACATAGAACTAGAACTGAGGTTTTAATGGTTTTAAAAAATAAAGTATATAAGGAAAGGAAGTAACTGCATAGTACTGAAAAAATTCAAACCAGCTTTCTAGCATATTGAAGTTTTGAAAACAAAACTTGCCTACCTGAAAGTTCGTTTGTCTTTTTTCCCCATCTAAATTATTTGGTTTAATAAGGCACTATATCGCTTCGCAAACACTGTCAGACTTCTGGTATTTTTTTTCCTAAAGCATTTTGTTGCTTACATGTCATTAATAAATTAAAGTCACCAACAAAAGAGAAAGTAAGTACAATTAATGAGAAAAAAATGTGATGTAAAATTAAATTTCAAAAGAGTAGAAGAAAAAAATTCCAGAATAGCTTTCCAGATGGCTAGAGCTGCAAAGTAAATAGCACTTGCATCAGAAGTGCATAGAATATGGGAAAGGAATAATGAGAATAATTTCTAATGAATGGAGAATTTCACATTGTTTTATAGTTACTACAGTTGCCATGAAGAAAGTGGAGATGTGTTTTGTCATGCAAAGCATTTAATACTGTAGAGTTAGTAAGTGTGAATGTTTTTGGTCCTGCTTTAGTGTCTTAACTTTGCAACTTGTCACCAACCAGTACTCNAGAGTAGTATTAGAGGAGAGAATGTGCTATCAGTTCATATCCTCTGTGTAATTTCATATGTGATATTATGTATGCTGTGGGTAGATCCTACCTGGCCATTGTTTAAATACGTCAAGTTTCAGACATTAATTTTCATAGAATCACTAAGGTTGGAAGAGACCTTCAAGATCATCCAGTCCAACCATCAACCTAGCAGTGCTACTGTAACCCCTGAACCACATGACCCAGCACGAGATCCAGACGCCTCGTGAACGTGGTGACTCCACCACCTCCCTGGGCGACCTATTCCAATGCCTGACCACGCTGGAAGTGAAAAAAATGTTTCTCATACCTAATCTGACTTTCCCCTGTCGCAGCTTAAGGCCATTTCTCCTGATCCTCTCACTGCAGTTTCTGCACAAGAGACCGTCCCACACCGCATTCCAGCTTCTGTCAGGGAGTTGCAGAGAGCAATGAGGTTCCTCCTGAGCTTCCTCTTCTCAAGACTAAACAACCCCAGCTCCCTCAGCTGTTCCTCATCAGATTTATTTTCTAGATCCTTCCCAAGCCTTATTGCCCTTCTCTGCACACACCAAACAAAACACCAAAATGAAAAATATGCTCATCTCTCGACACCTGCTCTGTTAACTGTTGTATAATTCATGTGCTTCCTTTTTCTC
The DNA here is from genome assembly GCA_013400655.1 of Mystacornis crossleyi. NCBI lineage: Eukaryota > Metazoa > Chordata > Aves > Passeriformes > Timaliidae > Mystacornis > Mystacornis crossleyi. The sequence goes on along the minus strand of VYZQ01032442.1, from coordinate 15,675 downwards.
AACTTCAGATTAGATACAAGACCAATGAACCAGTATGGGAGGAAAACTTTACTTTCTTTGTACACAATCCCAAAAGACAAGATCTTGAGGTTGAGGTATGTGTCTCACTCTCTTTGCACATGAGATACCTTTCTTTTCTAAGATGTTGCAGTTAGTAACATTCAGACATTAAGGGGGGTTATGAAATGAGACTCAATATGCTGTGAACACCATTAAAATTATACTTAAAGTATATTTTTTTTAAGACCAGGCAATGAAATGTTTATTTCCATTTACTAGTGTAAGGAAGAAAGACTATAACCAAGCTTTCACATGAATAACATAGTTAATGGTTGTCTTTTCTAATTTTTAAAAAAAAGTAAATTTGGTACACCAGTGTGGAACCAGGAATCTTTGCTCTCTCATACCAAGGAAGTATTTGCTTTATCCAAATACTGTATCCCTTTACACTGTTGACATGTCATTTACATAGTTCAAAGAGACTGAAGTGTAAATGAGGACTGTCTTAGTCACTCTTTCTCNTCTTTAGAACCCAGTGGGCTACAGATCAGAAATCAGGCGATCAGAAATCACCTCTACATAGAACTAGAACTGAGGTTTTAATGGTTTTAAAAAATAAAGTATATAAGGAAAGGAAGTAACTGCATAGTACTGAAAAAATTCAAACCAGCTTTCTAGCATATTGAAGTTTTGAAAACAAAACTTGCCTACCTGAAAGTTCGTTTGTCTTTTTTCCCCATCTAAATTATTTGGTTTAATAAGGCACTATATCGCTTCGCAAACACTGTCAGACTTCTGGTATTTTTTTTCCTAAAGCATTTTGTTGCTTACATGTCATTAATAAATTAAAGTCACCAACAAAAGAGAAAGTAAGTACAATTAATGAGAAAAAAATGTGATGTAAAATTAAATTTCAAAAGAGTAGAAGAAAAAAATTCCAGAATAGCTTTCCAGATGGCTAGAGCTGCAAAGTAAATAGCACTTGCATCAGAAGTGCATAGAATATGGGAAAGGAATAATGAGAATAATTTCTAATGAATGGAGAATTTCACATTGTTTTATAGTTACTACAGTTGCCATGAAGAAAGTGGAGATGTGTTTTGTCATGCAAAGCATTTAATACTGTAGAGTTAGTAAGTGTGAATGTTTTTGGTCCTGCTTTAGTGTCTTAACTTTGCAACTTGTCACCAACCAGTACTCTTGTAAAAACAAATCTATATTTGCAAAATAGTAATATTATGTGTCTTTTCCTGTATCTAGGTCCTTTCTCTTGAAAAGCAGGCCAGATCTCCAGATCATCAACACTCAGCCCAAGTAAAAAGGCCATCTGTTTCCAAAGATGCAAGAAAATCATCTTTTAAGCCTCAGGTTCCTGTCTCGCCAGCACCTGATCCAAACAAGCCTGTTCCAGCATCCCCAGTGACTGATAGTGATAAAAAGACTGATATAGCTGATAAAAGTCAGCCTCCCAATGCCAGCCCTCAGTGGCCCACAGATCTCAGCCGAAGCTCCTCCAGCCTTCACGCCTCCAACTTCTCCTGCTCTCCCAGCCACCTCTCGATGAAGGAGCCCACGCCCAGCATCGCCTCAGACATCTCCCTGCCCATCGCCACGCAGGAGCTGCGCCAGAGGCTCCGACAGCTCGAGAAGTACGGCCCTCAGTGCCTGCTTTTGCAGCACATCTGAGCTGATTTACAAAGAATGTCACCAGTGCAGCCAAGGGAGTGCTCAGTTTGCATTTCAGTAATATTTTTTACTGTTCAGTCATTGGGATTTTCTGCCTCTGCCTGCTACCTTCCTGCTGCCTAGCCAGATTCTGCAGTTAGGAGTTACCTTGCCATTGTGATCATCTGCAAGATCAAGTCCCACTTCTTCTCGCAGCTGTACTTTGTAGTTCCATGGCAGTAGTTGCCTGTTTCATCACTGAATCCTATTAGCATTAATTAAGCCAATTAAGCTGGAAATAGTTGGTCTTTTTAAATAACTCAGAGGGATAGTTGACTATAAAGAATGTTAAATGAGTAGATAGTTACTATGCAGTCAGTGAGGATTGCTGCAGCCATATGCTTTCTTAAATATATATATTTATGCTGTGTTTATACTGTGATTTGAGCTTTTATGACCGCAAGTGGATTTAAGTTATCACTTTTTTAATCCCAAAAATATCTATCTTTTTATGATAAGAGAATTTAGAAAAGAATGAGCTGGTCTTCTAGTCAGTTCCTTCCATAGGTAAGAGTGGCCCATCACTGAGGTTTTCACTGCAGTTTGCACAATTATTCTTTCCAATTTCCTAGACTCTGCTTTGATGATTATTTTAGGGTAAGCAAGTTCTTTACTCATAATGGTTTTCAAAGTACTAAGGAGCAGCTGACCTCTAAACTGGCAATACCTGGCCTATTTTGGAGAGCAGAGTTGTTGGAAAAGGAGCTGAAGGACGAGAAACTGATGAGGATATGCTCACACACTTACCCGTGCTCTCTTCTTTCACAGTGATCTAAGGAAGTTAAATGGATAATACATGATTTCTGGAAGACTGCTCAGTTGAGTCTTCCTTTTAATATGCATTGAAAAATCTCAGCTAATGTTCTGCTTTTTCCTGCAGTGGAACAACTCTGGGGCAGTCTCCATTAGGACAGATTCAGCTAACAATTCGTCATAGTTCACAAAGAAACAAACTGATTGTGGTAGTGCATTCCTGCAGGTGAGCATACAATACACAATTTCTTCTCTGTGTATATTTCTTTATAAAGTTTGTCATATCCTGACTTACTCTTAAGTTGATTGGTTAATCTTTGTTATTTTTAAAACAACATACGTGTAAATACAAAAATATGCAGAGCTGTACTCAGAATCAGTAAAAACTTCGTGGAAGATTTTGCTGTGATTTTATATTTGTCTATTATGCCTCTGTCAGATTTTAAATGAAAATGACATGTAAATTTTTATCAGCAGTGTCTGAAAGCTGTGTCTGAAAGCTGTCTCTAAGAGACTGAATTTTTCATGGACTGACCAAAACGCATGATTTTTGAAAAGCCGTATCTAAACTTTGGATTGGATTGTAGGAAACATTGTATTCCCAGCTCTGCTCTCTGCTTACTGGTCATCTGGTCTTGTACAAGTCACTGCACATCCTATTATGTGCAGGGGAACTTCTTCATGTACTAATTGGGTGATAGTAGTGTAGACACTTGTATTCAGCAATGTCTCGTTGATTTTCTAAGTGCTTTTTCTTGTTTTTCGCTGTCACAGAAATCTAATAGCGTTTTCCGAAGAAGGATCCGATCCCTACGTGCGAATGTATTTACTGCCTGATAAGAGACGATCGGGAAGAAGAAAAACACATGTATCAAAGAAGACATTAAACCCAGTGTTTGATCAAATGTAAGTTATAAACTGTGGGTAGTTTGATATCATGTAATCACAAAGCTGTCAAATCAAGGTTTCTGTGCTTACTGAATGGATGAGCTGTGGAAGTTCCTGCTTGCCACCATTAGACTCGATCATACCCTTCTCTTCTGCTATAGTAGCTCTTCCTAGGCTTCTATTCCCCGTTACCACTAGGGCCCTTTTTGCTGTTAGCAGCCACTTCTGTCTTTCCTGCCTTCCTACACCAGTTCCGTGCCCCTCGTGCTGGTAGCTCAGCTGCAGGATTCGCTCTCCTGGCAGCCGGTGAGAACACGGGTGCCTTTAGCTGGCCAGTACTGCTTCTCCCTGCCCGCCAGGAAGCTTGGCTGGCTGATTGCCTGGCTGCTGCTGCCAGCCAGTGCCTGTGCATGGTCACATTGCTCAGTCACTCAGTGGCACTTCTCAGCATCCAGGGAGTCAGGAAATTTCCTTGTAGATTATATCCTGGCCCATATGTTGGAAGCTGTACTAGCTTGTGCAACATTATATTGCATAAAAATTCTCCTCCTTGCACTCATCTTTTTGATAGTAGTTTCCCTCACATCTGTCCCTCACTCTCCCACCCATCACTCGTCAATAAAGACCTTTCTCTGCAGACAGCAAATGAACTCGGGGACAACACCTCAGTCCCTTCTGTCCGAGCCAGATCTGTAAATCATTAGTTAGAGGCTCCAGGAGATTTTCTTGATAGTGCAGCACTCTCCTGTTTCTTCCAGGTAATAGCTTTATTTCACCATGCCTTTCCAAGTAAAAGGTATTGCAAAGCAATGAAGCTGTTTAAGAACTGTAGTGGGAAATAGATGTAGGTTGTGGTATAACCTTGTCCTGACTTTCTCTAAGTTTCAGCTCTAGCAGAGAAAATGCATTCTTCCTTAAAAGTTGATACTTTTCCCTAGCATGGCAGGAAAGAAAAGGAGCTCTGGTTATCAAGTACCAAGGATCAGTAAGACTGACCAGTCTTTCCCTTTTGGAGAATACTGACGCTGAGCTGTCCGTACAGGAGCATTCCGCATTCTCTTTTCTCTAGAGTCAGTGCTTGACCTTTCCCTTGTTCTGTCTTGTTCAGGTGTTTGTTTTGTTTTACCAGTGGCCTCTAGAGGCCAAAGGTAACAGAAGTTTTAAACACTTGATGTTGATATTGATCATAGTATTAAAGAAAAATTTTTGGCTTAACATTGGGGTTTTTTTCTTCATTCATCTCAGACCTCATTCTTTAATTTGGGGAGGGAGATGGTTTGGTTTTGATTTGAGTGGCTGTTTAGCTGTAGGAACTGAACTTGTACCTCAGGTACAGAATTCCCTCTAAAGCATCTCTTTGCCTGTCAGGTTTGATTTCAGTGTTTCCCTGCCTGAAGTACAGAGAAGAACACTAGATGTAGCAGTGAAGAACAGTGGTGGATTCTTGTCCAAAGATAAAGGGTTGCTTGGCAAAGTAAGTTGACAAAAAGCAAATTCTGTTAATACAGCTTGTTATTATATAAAACAAAAACCCTCTTGACATACGAGTTAGTGTTGATTGAAGCACCTGATTCAGGTATGAAGATTTCAAAAATTACAGGTGCCTTAGATGTCGGGTTTCAGTAAGGGAAGGAACAAACTGCAGAGCCAGACTTAGAAAGATGAGGCAGTAATCTCTTCTAGAGAGTGGTAAGTTCACAGTAACAGAAGATACGTGCTTGTCAGACTAACTATCATGCTATGATATCATACCATGGTAGAAACCAGGCAGTATTTCAGAAAATGTTCAGACAAAACTGGAAAGACGAATGAGTACTTAGGGAAACACGCGAGTAATTAAATTGCCAGTTTATAAAATCCATGAGAAAGAGGTGCTACTGGAGACATTCCCAGTGCCAACACCAGCTGTAGTGTTTGTAACTTCAGTGTTCTATAGGCACACATTAAATCACCCGATTTCCTACACACTTGATTTGGAGTATGAAAAAGGAATAGTAAATTCCTACACCCTTTCAAATTGCCATATTTGAGCTCTGTGAAGAGGATGAGAGTTACAAAATCATGGTCAGTTCATGGTGAACAGTGTCCTTGATTTTCCTGTTTATCCGGAAGGCTGTTAGTTAGGGATACGTCTGCTGATTGCCATTGCCATGCTGTGAGGTGCTCTGGGACTGTACCGCTGAAGGGTGTGGATTTTAAGGTCAAAAACATCAACTTGAAACTTCACAACAGGTCAGGCAGGTAGCAGAGAGCTGTGATGACAAGGATGTAAAATACATCATTTACTAATGGCATTGCTTACGCTGTAGTTTACAGGATTGTCAGATTGGATCTTTAATAGATATAGAATGAAAGGCACACAGTGCATTGATTGGTAATTTAACTTTCCACAGTTATTAATACCTCTGGCATCTGAAGAACTTGCTAAAGGCTGGACCCAGTGGTAAGTACGACCTTTGCTTTATTAATAATAATACTACCTACTAACAACTACTGTGTTAATAATAGTTTTAATAACACATGCTAAATGTAAAAAACCAATCCTTCGGTTTTTCTTTTCCAGGTATGATTTGACAGAAGATGGTACAAGGCCACATGGTGCAAGTTAGGTCCATGGACACCGGGAATTCCTCATGCATAATTTTGCCAACCTTTATATATTTTTAACGCGTTGTTTTCACAGATGTACCAATATTATTTTTATAGCTTCACTGATTTAGTTCTTAGACACATCCCCAATAATTTTATAACACTTGGTCATTTTATGTAGACGTAGCTTTCCTCATTGTTAAACTTTGTGTTTTATTTTGCTAAACAGTTCTATGTGTTACTGTAATGTGCAATAGTACAGTAAAGTAACCTTTTATGTTTAAGTTGATCTTTATGACAGCTGTACCTATTAGTGAAAAGAACACGTTCCGCTGTTTTCCTGCCTTGTTTTGTATCTCACCAAGGTATACTGTACCATGTAAATATATACTATTTTTTTATAATTCTTTCATGCTGGTTTGAATTCAGAAGAAAATAAGATAAAGGATATAGATATTTTCTTCCAAATGCATGTTAATTTCTTCAGATGAATCTCTTTTGTCTTTGCAGCACAATGGTCTTAATCATTTTGTGATACTCTGCAAAAAGAAACTGCGGAAAAACATTTTTACTTTATTGTGTTTCTGGCCCAGTGGGGCTAGCTTAAAATGTACAAAAATATTAACATTTTAATATTTATATATAAATGTATTATTGGGAAATCATACTATAGAATATTATAAATTAAAATGAGAATTCTATAAATATTGTATAAATAGGGGATGAGGTCCACAAATCACAGTTTCTAAATCTGAGTTTTCATTTAATGGAGTAAGCATAACAAACAGTACAGTTTTATTATACAGGTTCAGTTGGATTTTGTTATTTATTCCTGTACTCTGGAGTACTAGACATGTGTTCTTCTGAAGGTATGAGGACATGGATTTTTCTGGATTATAAAGAAGATCTCTATCCACTTTAAATTGTCCTTACCACCATGTTTCACTGATTTCTAAGTAGACAAATCGGCTTGCAAGTTAAGTTCATATAGTAGGCATATGTACAAGACATATGTTATTTTTATTATACAATACTGTGCTAAAATAGTATGTTATGCGATACCTTCTGTAATCCTCAGATGAACACCGCTAGGTAAGAAAGTGGAAAACTGAGAGGAAGCTCACTGTCTTTGACAGTTGCTTCATTGCTACTTGGTATGTTTGGTGCATGAACAAAATGCACTTCAGTGCTCCACACAGGTTTTTGAGAAATGCTGTCCTTCTCCTGAAGCATTGCCATGGGCTGGGCAAGAGGCAGCAGGGACACCATTAGCACAAACTGATCCAGGCAGGCAGGATCTGAAGGGAGAGTATCAGCCCCAACAGCTGAGCTCATTAATTTTCTGAATGATGGGAATTTTTTTTTTTTTTTTGGTGTATTGAGAACTGATTTTTCTTTTTCTGCTAAGTTTTTCCAGACTGTTAGAAAAACCTGCATTAAGAATCCAAGAGAACAGCTCGGCTCTTGCAGAGCCAGTGTCCTCATCCTTGGATAAGTATGCAATTAGACAAAGTATATTATTTAGCTAAGATTCTAGAATGATGTCTCAGCCAAGAAAGAATTTTAAAGCAGATTGATAAACTCCTGAAATTAGCTTTATTGTAAGACTACTGACAGAACCTTAACTCTAGATGTAGAATTTGCCTACATTACTAGATGTACCAAAGTGCCTACCATACATGTAGCTTTTTGTCTTTTTCAAGTCTAAAAATTTCAGTTTGTCTAAATTCAATTTAACATGAACATTTGTTGTGGATGTGTGTGACTGCACCATACACCTCTATACAGTGGTGGCCTTCTCATTGCCACGTTTTACGCAAGACAATTTTATCAAACAATCCTACATTGTGAATTGTACTGTAACTGCTGTTACTGGGCTGGGCAATAGAGATTCTCTCTAAGAAAACATTTCCATTTGAAGGCTTCACTGTATATTGGAATGTATGAGTAGCTATATATTCACTCATCTATTCATATAAAATATAATATATTATGAGATTATTTCCTTTGCTAGTTCTCAGTTAAGATGTTAAGAATGGAAAGACAGAGAATTGTTCTAAATGCAATGAAATTGCAGAAACCAAATGCTAATCTGAATAAATGAGGTCTAAGAGTAGCAGTTCAACGTAATTGTCTTTTGCCTTGGTTCAGTCTAAGGTGGAAGGTGTTTTGTTCTACATCTTGGCCAGTGACCCCATAGAGTTTGATCTGCAGACAACAAATAGGGTGTTAAACTGATTCAGTGTTTCAACACTTAAGTGAAGTCTGGGGACAGAATACTGCACTTGAACAAAAAAAAAAATACTCTGTCTTTTAGACTTTCGGGGTGGAAAATAATGCTGTGTTCAGGCAAATGTGAAAGCATAGCATAAAGGAAGTAATTGAATTAAGAATATAGGGCAGGTTTCCAAAATAGCTCATTGCCTACAAGTGGGGATTGGTTCTTAGAGATCCCGTTTTCCATTTAGGAATCTAAAACGAAGAGATGTAACTGTCACTGCAATTCAGCAACTCTAATTCCCATAGTCTGTAATCAGTTCTGGATGCCAGATCTTCAGAAACATTCTCCTGAGTGAATTTGGATCAGACTGTGAGTGCCTAGATGAGACTGAGTCTTTGGATAGTGGATGCAACTTTTGTATTACCAAATTCCAATTGTTCCATTTATATGGAAGTAGGAAGGACAGTTTTGCCTCTGGGCAAAAATTACACCTCATTATTAAGTCATTTATTCAATATCAACTGATAGCTTTTCATGTAGTTCTTGTTTATCCTTGTGCCTTAATATATGAACATAAGAAATGGTTAAAAATAAGCTTTGTTACCTGTATGTACCAACACATGTTCTGTACTATTGAAACTGTTTTTAGAATTACTCTGCTTCACTGACAAGAAAACCAGCTTTCTTAACTATAGCAGTGGTATAACTCAAACTCAAATCAGCATGCATATCACTTGGAGGTGGACTAAAAGAGTTTTAATTTTCTGTCTTGAATCCTTTATCAGAGCTGCAGCAAATGGTGAGAGTTGAAATGAGAAGAAAGGGTAATCAATTTTGTACAGATTGCCTTTTTTGCTCATGTAATTCTACATTATGATGCATGTATTTATTCAATAAATGGTTCGTATGCAAGTTGGTGTGTTTCTTCCCTCTACACACACCCCCCTTCTCCTCTCTTTTGCATACTCCTGTTCTAACTGGTAATAAAATGAAGTGAATTTTTAAAATAGTCCTGTATACAGACTCCTGTAACCTAGGGAGCCTTGCTGTAAGGTCTGTAGGCAGATTTTTGGGTCTTACATGACAGGAAGTGGACTGAGAAGTGCAGGATACTTCATGGGGATTTCTGTACTTGTTCTGAAACAGATTCACACATAAGAATTAATGTAGGTCCTTTGTTCAGTGTCTCTTTTTTTTTTTTTTTCTCTTAAATCGATCAATTGAACAAATTGTCATCATTCTAGCACTTACTAATCAACTGTCATTAATTATGCTTTCAGAAGGACCCAGAACTGTATTTAATTACTTTAGATTTACAATCAGCAGATTTGTGCCTGCGGCAATCTTTCCTGTTCTTTCACATGCTTGGTAAGGCAGATATTGAAGGAAAATATAATTATGTACTGCATAAATAAGAAAAGGGGTGTGTAGTGGTTTTGTTGGCATTTCTTACCTTCTGTGAGATAAGAATTAGGAGGAATGCAAAGCAGCTCCAAACTTAAAAGAGTATGAAGAAGTTTATTACTAACAGNGCGTGACGGGGGCAGGGGGCTCTTCTTCAGTCCTTAGAAAAAAAGCCGCTCTGGGTGGTCTCGCCTGTGCAGCAGATTAATGGTTGTTTTGTAGCTGCCCGCGGCTCTGAAGGGGTTCTCCCGCCCCTACTCGGGGCCTTGCCTGGGCACTGGGGTCGGGGGTGGCCCGGGACCGCTCCAAGAGACGGAGCCCGGGGCCCATTCGCCCCCCCTTGCCACGGGAGGCTCGAACACAAAAGGCAAAGTCCTCACGTCTCCACGCAGTTCAAATATGGGAATTTCAAGAAGCGTTACTGGTCTATAAACGACTGTCATCAACTCAGGTTCAAACTACCACAGGGTATTGTGTCCTTTATCCATTCCAGAAAAACTGCCATAGATGTTATGCTCTTTGCATTAAACATTAATCTATAATTAGTTATAATTCTATAATTACTTATGATACCTCTTCCCATAAACAGCTACAACTTGACTGAATTCATAATATTCAGTCAGTTTTTGTGAGCCATGAATAAAAGCTGCAAAAATTCATCACCCAGTCACTATCCCATTTAGCATGGGCCCCACTGGATAATCTTTAATGTTACTCACTACAAAATTAGGTTCTGTTTTGGTTTGGTTTTGTTTTCCTTAGAGGAGATACATCTCTTTTTCAGCAGAATAAAAGGCTTCTGCTAATCAATGGGAAGGCAGCTAAAGCCAAGTAAAAGCATGGCTGTCTCCACAGCTCCCTCATGGCAAGGTGGTTCTGTATTGCACACTCCCTGGCAGTGCCAGCAGTGATCAGGTGTCAGCACGTTCCTGACTTGGACAAAGTCAAACCCTCCATTCAGTCCTGCAAGACAGGTGCTACCTGGATCAGCACTGCCTGTGTATTCACAGATCTTCCTAGAGAGCAGAAATAACTCTGCAAGACACTCCTCCGGGTGGCTTTGGTATTAATTTGATGGGTTCACCCCAGCCTAGAATTCTTCTTAGTGTTTGCTGTAGTGTTTAAACTGGTTTGGGCTTTTAGTTCATCCAGTTTCCATCTGGGAGCAGTGTTTGCCAGTAAAGTTACCAATGTTGGTATTTTCAGTATTTTCTCAGCTAAGAGCTGAATACAAAATTTGTTTCCTATGAAGTACCTCTTTTAATCAGTTTAATTGTTTATATTCTCCTCCAAACAAACTCTGAATGTTGGATGGTACCTTTGGTAGAAAGAACCAAAACTGCAGATGGTGCCATATCCATTTGTGCTTGTAGCTGGTTGCTGCACCAGTCAGGGTATTTAATCCCAAATGGTGACTTTGTATATTGTAAAGTGTCCAACTGTTGTATGCTTTCCTACTGATTTCTAAGGCAGTCAGGCCCTCAGTATTCTCAGGCACCTTCTGAAATACGTTTTATGAGAAACGCAAAAATCCACTTGTATTTAGTTCAGTGTTAGGCAGTAAATTTAGCTGCCAGAGAGATGGCAGCTCTGTGAGGAAAGTTCTCTAATCTGTATTCATGTGATAGAGGTGATACTCTCTGTTCTCACTATCTGCAGGGAATACTGCTTGCCAGTCGTCTACAGGGGAATCCAGTTTGAGCAGGCTCCTGCATCTCTGTTTCCTCTGACACCACCCAAGTGAAGCCAACCTGTCTTCAATGTTAATCTTTGAGTCCTCAGTAGCTGTAAACTTTATAGCAAGGGAATTAAGGCCTAATCGTGATCATTCTTCCCTTTAAGATCCGTATAGAAACATGTTCACAGACAGCCCAAAGCTAGGCAAGATTGCAGCCTTTCACAGCCAGGCAGTGGTAGGGCTGGTTCCAGCCTGGGGAGTTGTGGCCTGGAGGACACTGTGGGTCATTCCTGCCAGGACTTGGTAACCCAGCCCTCAGAGCTGGGCACGAAGCACCTCAGTCTCTGTGCAAGAAATGATGGAAGAAAGGTGTGATATCCCTGCACCCTGCTGTGTCCTGTGAATTCACTCATCAGCTGTGTGGTAAGGATCTAACTGATGATCAGGTTCCTTCCAACCTCAGTTCTATGGCTCTCAAGTGTATTTTTTTTAAATATTAAGGTGAGCTCAGTAAATGTGCTGGAGCTCTGTGCACTCCTGGCCTGTGCTGTCGGTTTTCCTGGGCATTTTGCTTCCTGAGCCCAAGTTCTCAGGGACAGGCATGTAGCAACTCCAGCTGAGTAGAAAAAAGGAGTCACACAGCTGGGAGCTGCAAGTTCTGCAAGTCAGAATACAAAGATTTGATAGGAATTAAAAATACATTAATCTGTGCATAGAACTTGAATTGTAATGTAGATAATGCTAGTAAAATAGTAGTTGTCTGTAGGTACTGAATGAAGGTTAGTAATTCTACTCGATAACTGGGACAAGATCCCTAAAAGCAAAAATAGTGCATACATTTAACAGAGGTTGTTTCCAGCAAGAAATTTCAAATAAGTTTTCTTATTCTTTTACTCTAGTTGAATTTTCAAGCTAGTGTGTTATTCTATAAACTCTGAGAGCCTGACAACTGGAGTTTACTAAGCATGTCACAGTGATTAATAATTTAATACAGAATATTTTGCAAGACAGTTTTATGCAGACTTCCCATGGGAGAAATACTTCAACTGATAGGCTGAAATCCCTGCCGTATTTTGCATGATTGTCGTTGCTATCTCTTAAGTTGAAGTTACTGTGTTGCAATGTTTTCCACCTACAATTTATAGGAAAGTTTATCTGGTTTTGCATGAATCATGAAATTCTCTGAGCCCAAGTAACTGTGATGGCCACTGAATGGGTGCTCTGTTGGAACTTTCAGCTCAGAGTCCCACTGGATACATTTGATGAATTGACAACAGCATCCAAACAAAGGACTTGGATTGTCTCTAGCCCTATCATTTATAGAGGGGATAACAATGAAATAAAGGGTAAAAGTGGGTTAATGGAAATGGATATTCATGACTCATGAATGGTATTGGTAGCAATGCTGGTTCTTTGTTTTACTGGGTAAATTGTTAATTTGCATGTAAAGTAAGTTGGAATCAGAAGTTTAAAATACTAAGGTGAGCCTTCTGAAAAGAGGTATTAATCTCAAGAGTTTTAGGCAACCTTGTTCTAGGCTGTATTTTTTTATTTAATGCTTTTTCAAACTGAGGTTATTTGAGTTGTAAAAATTGCTTATTTTCTACCTTTTTTTTAATTAAAAATTTTTCGTTTTGCTTATCTTGTCTCTCACAATGAGACGTTAAAGTTTTTCCGTGCCTAGTCATTAGTGCCTGGTGTTTATTTCTGAAGGTACTGTTACATTCCACTAGATGGTAGTGCAGACCCTATTCTCAGAATCCTTTTTTGCTGCCTGTGTGCATCATTTCTTGTGCAGTAAGGAAATGGTCTGGATGAGAGGCATGTTTGGGAGGGGAGCCTCAAGTCACCCTGGCTTAAAAGCAGTGAACAACAGGTATGGTCCTCACTGTGCTCTGCTGTCCCCCTTTCCTCTGAGGCACTGGACAGCTGAAAGGAATTGAGTTTCATAATGGGGGATTCAATTTGCCAAAATGGTTTTGTGGAGGTTTTTAGTCATGAGGCACAGGGAAATTAAAAAAATGGTCCATGAAGTAAGGAAACATGCAACTTCTGGAAGATTAAGGTTCCCAGTTCACCAGAAATTCAGCATGCCTCTATCAGCAATTCACCATAGGTGTTTCATGCCTTGGATACCAAATTAGATGATTCCTATAGAACTCCCTTGAGTTTCTGACACAACTTTAATGAGATTAAGTGCAAAAAGTTGAAATTAATCAGAAGCAGGCAGAAGTGAAATTACAGTTTAGGGCATGGAAAAGGGCCTTGATCAGCACATTTGAAACATCGCTATGCTTTAAGAATTTACTGTTGATTCAAGCATGTGGCTAGAAACTCAGGATACCAAACAATGAAATCCATCATGCACAGTAAACACAGGGGTAAAGGGGGGACAGATCAAATTCTACAAGAAAAAATAACTTAAGAATCAATTTTCCTTTGTTTAAGGACATGATCAGAAAGTTTGCCAAAACACAGGTTTTGTGATAATAAAACTGATGCCCAGAACAGGAATAAATGACAAGTTTGTCTAAACTTAGTGGATATGTAAGCCCTCACAGGTGCCTGACTCCACATATACCCCCAGGCTGATACCACACGAGTGTCAGTTTTGCATGAAGGAAGCAGGACATGCAGCCTGTAAAAACCCCCAGTGGGCTTTGGTTAGACTCCTGGTCTGGATCAAGGACATGGGGAACACTCTTGCTGACAAAGCCAGCACTGATGTGAGACAAATAAATGCTGGTCTAATGTCCAAGCAATGTAAAGCAGTTTGTTGTGTGTTTATAGATGGATAAACTAATATGAATGAGCAAATCATGTCCATTCTGATATTTACACAGTACTTTCATGTTTTGTACTAGACAGATGGAACAGAAAGGGTGTCATACCTAAATGATGCATGTCTATCACAATGAAACCTCTAAGAGCACTTGTAAAATTAATAATAACAGCGGTTTTGTACCTTAGAAGCAATTTTTCTCTTAAAGAATAAAACAGAATGAGAGCTGCAAGGAGATAGGATGCTTAAAAGAGCAGTAAATCTCTATCAGAATGTAATTTTAATAGGGTTAAAGTAACATAGACATGGCATTTGTAATTGGAGTGTTTCATATCTGAAACAAATTAACTGACAAACTAGTATTATAAATTTACTCAGTGATACATATATTCGGAAAGATGACAATGACTTTATACTAGAAAATGTTTGCTGTAGTCATAATGAAAAATTACACTCCCTTCTTTTTACAGTGGGATGGATTCAGCTATGCAAATACTATTATTGTAATTTCTTTTTGTGAGCATCTTAAAACATTTCAGAAATATTTCCATATTCATGGTACTAATAGTGAGCAGAGAAAAACCACAGTGATTTGTAACACTGCTCATAAGGACCGAGTGGTAACAGTAACACTTACAATGATATAGCAAATAATAATTACAGGACCATAGAATGGTCTGGGTTGGAAGAGACCCTAAACATCATCTATTCCCAACACCCCTGCCATGGGAAGGGGCACCTTGCACTAGACCAGGTTGCTCAAAGCCCCAGCCAACCTGGCCTTGAACACTTCCAGGGATGGGACAGCCACAGCTTCTTTCGACAACCTGTGCCAGTGCCTCACCACCCTCACAACAAAGAATTTCTTCCCAATATTTAATCTAAACCCGCCCTCTGTCAGTTTAAAGCCATTCTCCCTTGTCCTGTATCTCCATGGTCTTACAAAAATTCCCTCTCCTCACTTGTAGCCCCATTAGGCACTGAAAGGTGCTCTAAAAGTTTCTCCAGAGCCTTCTGTTCTCCAGGCTGAACACCCCAGCTCTCTCAGCCTGTCTCCATGGGAAGAGGTGCTCCAGCCCTGTGATCGACTTCATGATGTAATAACTAAGTATTTAGTCATAAAGCATCATAACACAGCAAAGCGAATAAAGTTGCTGCGTTTTCACAGCTTAAATTGAGCTGGGTGTGGATCCCGCAGACCCCGGCAGTAGCGGGGAGCTCCCGCGGGGCGGCAGTTCAGGACTTCCGTACCGTCGGCAGCGACTCCAGGGAGTGGCTCTCCCGAACAGCTTTTGCCTCCCCTCTGCGCATTTTATTTCCTTATTTTCGTGCGAGTTATCAAGGATAATTTTTTTCTTCTGTAGTGATTTTTTTTATACTTAATCTCTTAAACTCTAAAATTGATTCATGTTAATATTAATAATTTAAGGGAAATAAGCCTTTTCACGGTCTAATCACACCAGCATTGAGAAGTGACAGTTGCCCCTGAATAAAGGATGGCATGATTGGCAGGATTACCTTCAGGCAAGGGGAGATCTGGAGAAGTGGAATAGTGTGAAACTTCATCTCTCTCCCATGCTGTTCGGATTATTTATCAAAGTATGTGAAGATCAAAAAAAAAAAAAATCAAGGGAA
>VYZQ01032439.1:54811-72272 GCA_013400655.1 Mystacornis crossleyi | reverse complement strand
ACCACTTCGTAGTAACATGGGGGTTGTAACATGGACTTAGCTACCACAGCACCCCATCCCTGGCAGTGTCAAGGTTAGATGGGGCTCTGGTCAACCTGGTCTAGTGGAAGGTGTCCCTGCCCATGGAAAGGGACAGGGGGAGGGGGTAAGACTAGATGATCTTTAAGGTCCCTTCCAACACAAACTGTTCTTTGATTTTATGATTCCATTATTCTGTATAACATTTTCATTCTCCTAAATAGGAATCATGGTCCATGGTAGCATAAAAGGAGACAGATAGATGAGGAATCAAACAAAGAAATGAAGGAAACATGTAAATATGGTTGAATAGAGATAAATATAGATGAAAATGTAATATACTTCCATGGCGTTTGAATTGCATCATTAAGATCCAGCCATTAAAATTCACAGTTCAGATAAAAGATTATGAGTTTATAGTACACAGAATCAAAAATGCAAAAGCTGTAATTTTTTCAACTGCTCTAATGCAGTTGAAAAGTACAAAGGAACATGGCAGGTATATGTGATATTTTCTTCATATGCATTTCCATTTCTCTCATAAACAGTACTGGTTTAGGACTGCCCCAGAGATTCTAGTCAAAGACCTCAGTTTTAAGGTCGTCGAAAAACAAATTCCTTTTTATTACTCACTATGCCTTTAAGTGCACATCTTCTTTAATGCCACATTTCCATAATTGCTACAGCCCTGTTCTTCCCTGTAGCAGTTTTCCTGATTTCCAATTAAACCAGGAAATATGGAAAACAAGAAAACCTGTAGAATTTGGCCCTCTGGGGGCTTCATCTCAACTGAAGCACAATATTCTGTTTGCTTTTTTATTTTCCTTTCAACCTACGTTTCTTGCTAAACACTCATCCTTTGAGGCCAGTGAACTGAAAGCGAGGATAAGGATCAGCAGGGACATGGATGATGCTGAGATGCTTGTTTCCTTCTGCCTCTAACACCATATTAGCTGTACTCAGTGCTGTCCCTCACGTCTTCTTTTAAGATTTTGGTATTTTCCCTCCAAACCTGTGACATCTGCACCTGCCTTCTGGACATTTCTCTGCTTCCCAGGAAGAGCCAAAAGCAGATTCACACCAATTCAGGATGTTGCTTTTCACACAGATCAGCAGAGGAGAGGGAGATACAAGGGCCATCCAGGAAATACTTTCCATCACATACAAAAGATGTCTTCTGTTTTCATGTTGTTGAAAGAATCTTCTGCTTTCACTGAGTAGCTAGTGGAGGAGGATGCAAACAGTTGCTCTAGCAAGCCTAAAAGCAGAAAGGCTGGAAGCCCAAAATGCACAATACAGAGCTTGTTGAAACCCAGAAAGCAGCCTTTTTCCTTTAGGACTGAGGTCTCAGCTTTGCTCCAGACCAGTCACAGAGTGTGACCCATCTTATTTTTGCCTTCCCCCCCACATCTTCTTGCATATCTTTATTGATGATCTGGATGAGGGGATTGAGTCTGCTATTAGAAATTCACAGACTACACCAAGTTGTGTGGCAGTGTTGATCTGCTGGAGGGCAGGAAGGCTCTGCAGAGGGGCTGGACAGGCTGGATGGATGGGCTGAGGACAGTGGTGTGAGGTTCAAAAAGGCCCAGTGCTGGGTCCTGCCCTTGGGTCACAATAACCCCAAGCAGCGCCACAGGCTGGGACAGAGGGGCTGGAAAGGACCTGGGGGTGCTGGTGACAGAGCTGAACATGATCTAAGGTGCTGGAGTGATTCCAGAGAAGGGCAATGGAGATGGGGAAGGGTCTTGCGCACAAGTGCTGTGAGGAGCAGCTGAGGGAGCTGGGGGTGTTTATCATGGAGGAAAGGCAGTTCGAGGAAGACCTTATCACTCTCCACAGCTGCCTGAAAGGAGGCTGTAGCCAGGTGGGGATTGGCCTCTTCTCCAAGGCAACCAGCGACAGAACAAGAGGACATAGCCTCCATATGCACTAGAGGAGGTTTAGACTGGACAGTAGGAAGAAATCCTTCTCAGAATGGGTGATCAGATACTGGAAAGGGCTGCTCAGGGAAGTGGTGGAGACACTGGAGTTGTTTAAAGAAGGTTGGGTTCAATTATCTCAGAGGTTTTTTCAACCTAATTGATTCTGTGATTCTCTGTGATCCTGTGATCTTTGGAGTCTGTCTAGTAGGGCTGCACAGAGACACCCAACATGGAAAGAGTCTCCCTGTTACCATTTTGGGAGAGATGAGGGTATCAAAGTCATTCTTCATATTAAAAAAGACATACCTGCTTCCAGTAAGTACAGGCCACTATATTGGCATAATCTCTCTCATTGGAAACCAATGCCCATTTCTAGCAAGACACTGGTATTAACATTGTGTTTCTGTTCAACGCAACAAAATGAGCAGGTTAATACAGAGAAACCCAGTAGCAGAACGCTTGTTCC
This sequence comes from Mystacornis crossleyi, assembly GCA_013400655.1. Classification (NCBI taxonomy): domain Eukaryota; kingdom Metazoa; phylum Chordata; class Aves; order Passeriformes; family Timaliidae; genus Mystacornis; species Mystacornis crossleyi. Next base: position 69,863 of record VYZQ01032439.1, on the reverse strand, counting down.
TCAGTTTTGTTCAAAGTAGGATCTGCATCTGTTTCTTCAACGTCTGTCCGCAGCAGGAGGTTTTCTATTCATTTGCTGCCTTTTCTCTCTCTATACAGAATTCTTCGGCATCTTTTGTCCTCTCACTTTTCACTAGTTCCCTTTCCCTACCTGTATTTAAAAGACAATTTTATTTTTTAAGTGACTGCTGAAAACATTTTTCTCATATTGGATCCCTAGCAGCACACCATGGTGACGAGATCTGCATGGGACATAGCACCAGACTTGAACCAGTCCTGCCTGTCTTCCAGAACCTGGAACTCAGAGGACAATGCAAACCTGCTCAGTACAACTTGCAGCTCTGGCCATGGCTCAGCTCTGTGCTACTGCAGTCACATCTTCATGACCAGCACGTCCACCCACACATCCTGCACGTCACACAATCTCCACACTCGCCTTTAACAATCTCTCAACAGATGAGACAGGAAATCTGCCCATGTGCCCCTTGTACTTCTATATCACAGACTGCACACCCTGCCTGCTCCCTGCATCTCAATTTTGTCACCTCTTCCACCTAAGATTGGGGTTTTTTCCATGTGGCTATCTCCACTAAAAAAATCTAACATTTCTTTTGCAACTAAAATACCTCTCAATCCTCCAGAATTTCATGCCCAATCCCACACTTCCACCCTGAATTTTCACTTTCTCTATAGACATGTCTACATTTTCTGTTGTTTGTATCACGTCTCATAAATTCAGGCTGGAAGGTTGTAAGAACAGACTTCTGCCTAAATTACAGTCATTCCTAAGTTAATTTTATTTAGTACTAGAGAGGCACATGCTTTTTATTAGATTTTTTTAAAGCTGTTTTAACTCAGAGAAAAACAACTCAATATTCATTAAAAAAAAAAAAAAAGGGCAGCAGCTTAAAATGATTACTACCATAGGAGCCAAAATACAGTATCAGCAAATACAACTGAAGTGCACAAGGTAATATGATTTATAAGCCTCTGTAATCAAAAAGATGGGTCATCATGCTGAAAAGAAATACCCTGCAATTGTATGTTTATCAGATATTTTGGAGGGCATTCTAGTTATACCCTACAAGACTAATCATTTTCATTTCCAAGAAAACAATTACCCTTAAACATATACATTTTTAGCAAAGCATGTCCATTTATATAAAGCAATTATATCCCAAATTACCTTTGTACTCTACAATACACCACCATTATATACTCTTATTCCCTGAATGTGCCTGGATCTATCAAAGCATGCCTCAAATGGAAAGTTCTTCAGCTTCAAAAATTAATCTGAATGTAACTCTTAAGATGCAGGAGAACAAGGCCTTTGTTGCAAAAACTCATTTGAAATCTTGTGGGGTTTTAAGGAAAAATAGATGTTGAGGCTTGTAAGCAAACTGGAATTAGAACACTACACTTGAACAGATAACTGCATACAGTGTCTGACAAGTTACACTAAACAAGAACATACAGAGTTTTCATATGGAATCCTAAGAACTAACTATTTCTTAATCCCTATATTAAACCCAAATCTTTTTTTATCAGTATTTATGGGTAACTTCTGGGAAACATAACCTAGAAATGCATAGAGCATAAATTATATACTCATGCAGCTGAGGAACCATCACAAAAGGGAAGCTGTTCTAGAGCAGTATCATGAATTTCAGACTTTCAAGGAAAACACTGCAGAACTTTTATTCTATTCCAAAAAAAAGTCTATTTTCTTCTAGTTAATTGCTCATTTAGTACTAACACGAAAATAATACTAAAAAACCAAATACAACAAATCAAATCAACAGCTCTTGGTCAATGTTTCCAATATTAAAAAAAAATTTAAGGGGTTAAATTAGGGCTTTGGCTGAAAAAAATGTGTTAGAGTCAAAGCTCTGGCACAAGAAAAGTCAAGTCAGAAGCAACGTATTTTCAAAAAAATTTGGAAAGGCTATATTATACATACATAACTCATTTTTAGATTATGGAGATGTAAGAAAAGCTGTTTTCAACATGTGCTTTCAGTTCTCAAACGAAAACTCGTTGGGCTGTAATTTAAAGCATAGATGAGACATAAGGCCCATATACTCCAAGGGTTACTACATTAAAAAATTTAATTATCAGAAAAATCAGTAGAGTGGAATTTTGACCAAGATTCCCTCTTTTGTCTCATCTCTTGAGCCTCTGCAGCTCCTCAAGGGCAGGTCTGCACTTTGGCAGAAACCTAGGATGGTATTTTTCGGACAGGACACTTTGCAGGGTTTAAAAGCTGAAGTCCCCTCACGCCACCCCAGTCCCTGCTTAGGAATCTGACAAGGGTTAGGATCAGGGTGACTAACACCAAGTGAGCTCAACCCATGCACTTTGCACTACTGCCCATGAGGCAGAGCTGCAGCAGGGCTGACACCACTGCGCAGTCATGTGAAGGAACCCACTCAGGGTTCAAAAGAAACCAAACTGCAGTGCAAGAACAAACATCTGCCACAGCCACTGGGTGCTTTGCTCCCAATGCTGAGACCCTGAGATGGACCAACATCACCTGAACTCACCAGGAAGTGGCCAGTGGCTGCAGGGCGAGAGCCCACGTGTACTCCAGAGCTCTGCAAAAGACTGATGGAAGTGAGCAGGAATGCCTGATTTAATGATTCATTTGTTCAGTCTAAAGAGAACAGGCGAGTGTTTTGCCAGTTTTACACAGTTCAGTCTGAAACCCCCATGCTACACCCCATGCATGACCTCACATTTCTACTTTTAGCCCACTAGACAGAGTTAAATGGGAGATATCACTGGGTTTAAAAGGAGAAATTGATTGATTAAAGATATTTCACTCCCACAATACTATTTCTGTATAGAAAATGTAGGAAGTCTTCAGTGGCAGCAAACATCAAACAACTGGCTGCTGATAGTTCCAAATTCCCTCTGCGGGTGCTGAGCCTAAAAACATCTTCTTCCAATTTGTTTTCAGGGCCACCTTGCAAATATTTTCCTGGGCTATATTTCCTCCTTTAGAGGAAACTGGACTATATACCTGCTTATCTTTTTCTGCTTCTTTTTGTGTGATTACTGATTTTCAAGAATTGTTGCTATGGGGAGAAAAAAGTTTCTGGGACTGCGAGAGCCATTCTGGGAAACAGAATTCTGTCAGTCTATCTGACCACATCACTACATTTCTGTGATGTTTCAACAGGCTGCTAGCAATGCTTATTATCAGTTTAAAAGCAAAATGGAATGGAAACATCTCAGAGAAAATGGCTGAGGGAAAAGGTCAGCAATCTCCCTCTCAGAAGTCTCTGCAAAGCCTGAGATGTCGCATTGTATATTGATGACTGTTTTCTTCTACAAAATCCCCCAAAGTCCCAGAGGCAGCTAACACGCCATGATATAACAGCTGATGCCATCACCCAATTCCATCTTTTATTAGGTCAGGCTGTTTAATTACTGTAGCTTGAAGGTCTGTAGCATTTAAACAAGTTTTTTCTTTCCTTCATTTCTATCACCTTCCCTTTTTGAAAGGGATCATTTTTTGCAAAACCCCTTGGTTACTATCATGTCCAGTTCACTTGACCTTTTAGGGGCAAATCACCCCAGAAGATGCACAGCTCAGCAAATGCATCCAGCCCTGAAAAGAGACCACCAGAATATCAACCCACACTGAGATAGTTTGTAGGGGCACTCATCTAAGGATGAGCTCATAATACTCACAATAAGCTTATAATTTGATTTTGGTCTGGCTTCTCTTTTACCTTTTGAAACATATAAATTCATGCAAACCAAGTAAGTTCCTGTATATTCTTTACTCCTTTATAGAAATAAAGTTACATTGCACATGTAAGGAAAAAAAAATCCTTTAGGTACTGGTATGTGTTATTTGGCTGTCACAGGTAGCACTAATGCATTACAAGTTAATGGATTTAATAGAAATGGCAAATTATTCTTGAAATAGATATCTAAGTTATCACAAGACATAAAGCACTGCAGGAAAATGGAAAAACCCATGTTTCTGTGCCAAAACATGAAGGGACTCCAAAGGGAAAGTGGCAGTTCTCTGCCTATCTAAATCCTAGTCACATGGATGCTTGTTTCACAAGGAGGCCAGAGGTAGTTTTAGGAAATTTCCGTGCAATTTACGATTTACATCCAAAAGCATTTTTAGCAGATTAGTGGGCAGCTGTTAGCAAGGAAATCCAGTCATCTGTGAAGAGATGGAACACTTTCATGAATTCTTCTTTTAGTCATGACTCCGTCCAGACAAAAAAAAAAAAAAGTACAAAAAAGATATTTTCTCTGCAATGTCTGAGCATGGGAAAAAGTGTTGAATGTTTCACTGGGTGTGAAGAAACAGGAAGAACTGCCAGGAATATTCCATGGTGCTCATTTTCCAGCTTCAGATCCCAAACTTTCTGGACATGTCTCAATACTTCCATCATGCTAAGTCTGTTTGACACATTAATAGAACTATTGAAGCTTCAGACTATGACCTGTAGGTGGAGCTACCACTAGGAAACCATGTCCAGGAAATACAAGATCACAGCATTCTCATGTTCAAAGGAAAACTTTAGAAAGGGGAGCCAGATTTGTACAGTTAATTTTGTCTTCTAAGTCTTTTCTGAAGTAATCATCAGATGCTGCCTTTCACTGACATGCAGGTCTTTTGCAGTAGATTTCATCTAGTAGTTGCAAAGGAGCAGTATCAGAACCAACAGGAGTGTCTTTGCAAATTCAGTCCCTATGTAGGTGTAAGACCACTGACCACCAAGTAATGAGGAGTAGCTCTACACAGATTGGTGTAAACAAATGCCTACTTGGTTGAGCAGCTGCCTAATGTTGTCATAGTTTTTGCAGCCAGGAAGATTTCTGGGAACAAAATGGGATTAGAGAGAGGTTTGAGAAAGCCTAAGAAAGTACCAGGAAAGCTCCCAAACAAGCTAGCCCTCAAGGTGCTGTGAAGAACAGCATACATGATTGGAAGAGAGGCTGAAAACTGGAAAGGTTAAAGATTGCAGCATAATTTATGAAGAAAGAAGCACCCCAGGCTGTTGTCGGAACAGTCTGACTGACAGTGCTTTTGAAGACGGACATCTCAGCAGGAACTGGGCTTTCCTACAAACTTGGTACCAGTTGCAGGCTTGAGCTGGGTTTGTGACACAGAGCATCACTCTGCAACACACCTGCAAAACCTGCCAAACCAGAAAGGCCAAAGTAGACACAGCAGTAGGACATCCTGAAGGGAGGGTATGGAGGGCCACCGCTTCCCAACACCCCAACATGAGGCAACAGCCCCTTGGGTGTCTGTGCTCTCTGAACACAGCAGGTAAACACTGCTTCATTTAGGTGTTAGGGCTTGTACTCAGGCACCTGTTCCAGAGAGTTTGGGGATTTGTCCTAGTCTGGCCGTCTTTGCTGCTCTCGCAAGCACATGTCAGTCCACTGAAGTCAAATTCCTTAAAATCTGAAAGGTTTTTGTCATGATACTTATGGTTTGAAATTTAATTTTATTCTTCTCCATAACCCCTAACAAATTCTTTCTAATATTTTTCTTTATTTTCCTCTAACCCATCCCTCTCCTTCTTTCTGCTCTCTGAAGTATTCATCTTCAGAATCTTCTTATTTAAGGATTTTTAAAATATATTCCCTGAAATTTTCTAAACAAAATCTCATTCAGACTACAATAACAATCAGAAACTTGTTATTGTATGTATCTGAGAGCAAGTTCAGAATTTGCCTTCTCAGCCCAACAGCTGCTTTGTAGAATGATGTTACTTAAACTAGAAAACAGTGGCAGCACAGCAAAGATTGCCAAACATGCTGAGAAACATTTTGAGATTTATCTGGGTAGGTATGGTGGTATAAATATTGGCACCTGGTTGAGCAGACTGATAATGTTATACGGATAGTAATTCCTCTTCCCATTTTATTATCTCTGCTCTCCAAAGCTGAGAAACCCCTCTGAAAAGAACAAAACATTTTATCCTGGGGCATAAACCCAACACCTACAATTCCTGAAAAATTTCACGATTTTGGGTAAGTATCAGCCCTGTCAGGTCTTAGCTCCTAACTCATCTCCCCAGCCCAAAAATTATCACAGGTTATTTTTCCTCCTTTTTAGGAGGTATATAAAACACAGGTTCAGGTGTACCACTCTAGAGACATAACAGCAGGACAGGATGAAACATGCAAGGGACACCTGGCCCCACTTATATAAACTACCCAAAGACGAGGGTGCTGACCATACACATCAGTTCTCTGTGCATTTTAACATGACAGCATTACAGTTCAGATGGAATGAGATTGTGAAGACATGTCAGAACCAGACCAGCAAGAGAGAAGGCATTAAATTAGGTGCAATTTTGCTAAAGCCACATTAGGACACTCTGCTCAGTTCCCATCTTCAGATGGACACAGCCACAAAAGGGAACATCAGTGGCTGCAAGACACACCAGAGTTTGGAAAGCCCTTCCTGGGCCAGGTCAACCCAGGACAGGGACTTCCTGCCCACAGGCAGGCTCTGCATCACCCCTCTCCTGAGCTCTACCCTAAAGATCTTGACAGCCACATTCAACTCTGACAGCACAGAGGCAGGATTAATATTTTACCGTCTCATGTGGAGACAAAATCCAGCCTCGGTTATAAATACACTATCGACAAAAAACATGTTCTCTGTGCTGGCAGAAAAAGAGCCAGCATTTGGCAAATCAACTTGAAAGGCCTGTCCTAAAATGACCTAAGCAGTGAGACCCAAAACACTGCTCCAGCTGCCTACTGGCACTGCAACCATGGTTGCTGGCATGGCTTCAAACCAGCCCAGAGACTCAGGAGAAAGCCCAGCATTTGCTGGACTCGATGATCCTAAGGATCTTTTCTATTCTGAATGATTCTATAATTCTGTGATTTGGGAAGACCAAATAGTGAGTTGCCCTCACCATTGCAGCTCATTCATAGGAGAAGGGAACACTGCCATGTTTCAGTTTGTTTTGCATAGTGTGACCACCTCAGCCATCTACTGAGAGGTAGCATAACTTAAAAAAGGAACTGTCAATGGAAACAAACAAATAAAGTCAGACAGAGAAGAGACTGTAATGCAAGAGGAAAAACTCGTGTCTCAAGTACCATCAAAAAAATAGTTAAACATGTGGTGGCCACTAAAACCAGTAGCATAATATATAATCTTTTGTCAAATTAATGTAGTGGTTTGATTTGCATTTTCCCCTTTCTCTGAGATAAGAACAGGGAGGAATACAAAGCAGGCACCAAACTTTTAAGAATATAATGAAGTTTATTACTACAACTAAAAGTAAAATGGAATAAAAAGGAATTAAAGCGAATTAACCCCCTTTTTCTCCAGCACCTCCTCCATCCATCTATAATATAAAGACACAAAATTAAAATCAATCCAGCCAGTTTGCCGCTCTATAACAATCTCGTGTCAGTCCATTGAGTGAGAGAAGTCTCTTTAGCTCAGCTATGGAACTTTTCCACAAGAACAATCTTCTCTTGGCATCCACATCACAGCACAACTGCCGTCTGGGGTGGTTTTCTGTTGGCATGTGAGGGTCCCTTTCCTCAACTACAGCTTTTCCACAACTGTGTTCGAGGATTCACCTTTAGCTGCAGGGNCCCCTGGGCCTGGGGCTGTGGCCCGGCTTGCCACCCCTGGGCCTGGCAGCCGGGCCCAGCCCGTCCTGCTGGGAGAGGCCCAGGCCCGCATGGGGTCAGGGGCTGTAGGTCCGACCCCCACCCGTGGGGCCAAGGGGAGGAAGGTGAAGGCCATGGCCCCGCGGCGGAGCTGGACCATGGCCTGGCCTGGCCTCCCACCAGGCCGCAGGTTCTCACAGGCAGGGCCCAGCAGGCCCCGCCGGGCTGGCCCAGCCCTCTCTGGGGCTGAGCCAGGCCCTCAGTTACCTCTGTCTTTGCCAGAAGAGCAAGAGCGTGATTCCCTCCTACTCCCTTTTAAATCTAAATTCACGGAGGCATCTCCCTTCTCTAAGTGGCTCAATAGAGCTGTCGATATTCAAATTAGTTAATTGATTGGTTCTGTCCAGTTCTGGAGGGAATTACAGCACCTGTTGCTGCAAACCACTTCCTCAAGGAAACAGAGCCAAAAGGAAGAAAAACCTGAAGAGCAGGAAGGGATGTCAACTCATGACAATGAATACAAAAACAAGATCTACTAAACAAAAACAATGTACTGCTTTGGCAAATTCCTTTTTCTTAGAGAATAGATGTACAGACTGCTTCACATGGCCTGCAAGAGTGTCCTTGCAGGTGTTACCAGGATATGATGAAAAATAGCAGAGGTATATGCAATGGGAGAACAGTTAGACAAAGGGAGTACAGACACAAGGCAGAGTGCTATTTTAATTTTTAATTCTATCTGTATTGCAGGAGTTGCAACTGAAAACAAGGCAGAAAAGTACAGCTCACAGTTTAGTAGCCCTCTAGTTCCCCTCTAGGGAAACAGCAGAATAAATTACAGATACTGATCAGCCAAGGTTATAAGTTCTCCAGAAACAGCAAATGGTGGTGCAACCAGGAAATGCCTGGCCTAGCTGAACAGGCAAATATGGCATTAATATATCCCATACAGCCTGCAAAGTAAAATACACATAGGGTCATAGAACAATTCAAAATGGAAAACATCGTGGTGTGTCATTTAGTTAAAGCAGAGACAACATTTTGCCTTGCAACACCAAATGACCATATTCGTTATGAGAAATATTTAAGTGTCATATCCAATATCACAGTCATATGTTATAAATTAATCATATCTGCTAACATCAACAGAAAAGTGACAAGACAGTATTCAGACAAGCTACCTGCTTCATGAATGAAGACTAGAAAATTACCTACCTTGTGAAAGCCAAGTTCTGGTTCTCCAAAACAGTTTCGCCAAAGTCATTTCTACATCCGTCACAGGCAGAATAACTGTTTGCATGAACAAGAGGAAGCTTCCCACTGAGACACCACACATCAGCCTAAGGACAAGGTATTTCTTTTCCAAAACAATCCTTGATTTCTATCTTGGTGCACTGGTGACAGATGCTGCCCATACAAGACTAGCACTCAGGCTACTCTCATTTGCACCTGTATCCTGGTCTTCTGCAGAGATATATCAAAAGCAAGAAACAAAACTAGAACATTTTTTCCTTCTATCATTATCTATTCTATACTCCTTGCCCTGGAATCTCCTTCAAAAAAAGGATCTTTACCAATTCATTTATACTGGTTTGCTATCAAAAATTTTATTTTCATGTTTATGAAAAGTCATGAATAAGAAGCTTGAGAGTTATACAATACAGACATCCTGTAAACTGGACAAATTTCTCAGTAACCTCATTTTACTTTAATGTCAATATACTTAAGACTCGTATCAAATTTGGTGAATTATGTTGCTCTTTTAAAATTTCAATAATAAGTAACTACACCAAGAGAATCCATAACATAAAATAACTACTAAAGTCTCTAAAAGCCTTATCTCATAAAAGTATGTTTCTAGTAAATATATGTTTTCATAAATGTTGACATTCCTAGAATAGAGGAGACCAATCAAAAAAATAAAACCTTACGAAGTAGTTATTATGGTTTGCATTAGCGTAAAGAAGTTCCAGTGGGACAGGAACTATGTTATTATGAAAACTGAATCATTCAACTGATTTCAGCTAGTATAGAAATTAACTTTGGCTGCATGGCTCAATGTCCTTTGATGAATGTTCAAACCAATGGAGAGTGGGATTACATTTAAGAAAAAACTCTTACCAGCAACATCAATGGTCTCCAACAGTCCAGTCCACATAGATAAGATCAAAACCACTATTGGTGTTCTCCAAAAAAACTTAGAAATAAAAACATATTAATTTTCTTTTAGCCCTTAATTCTCTTCATCTAGTTCCATCACTCATGACAGGTCCAAGGACAAGGACAAGGAGCAATGAACACACCTTTGGTTTGGTTTGGTTTGGTTTGGTTTGCTTTGCTTTGCTTTGCTTTGCTTTGCTTTGCTTTGCTTTGCTGTGAAGGTCCCACCCTACAAGAGAAAGTAACCAGAACTGGGACCGGTTAATCTCTGAAGGGTCCTGTCAAAAAATTAAGCCACTACCACCACCTATTCTGTCTTTTTCTATAGAGTTAATTTCATTCAAAAATATCTTACTTGTAGTTGTACATTTCTCCAAATGGGATATAGCCATCACTGATAACATGGTGAAATAAAGAGTAGCTGCTCTAGATAAGTTATCTGCTGAAAGGCACAGAGGCTAGTGTACATGTTCTTAGTTTAGTATGCATACATGGAAAGCAAGAAGAGAAGGTTTACACAGGGATTTGGTTAAAATTTCTGGGGAAGCAGTGCATTTGAAGTAATACATGCAAGGATGAAAAAAACTAGTTAGCTTAAAATGGGAACTTTTTGTTGCAGGGAAAAATGATTTGATTTGATTTGACATGGAGTCATTCTTTTTGTAAAGGAACTGCCTCAGGGAGATATAATGAGAATTAACAGGGGGAAGAGCTATATTCAAGTGCTGTTTAGTGTCCCAGAGAATGTATGCACAGCCTTACCCAAGCATGCAGTTAAGCACCTCAGTCTCCCCCAAAATGAAGACAGGTACTGATGGAACAGGTGGAAGTTAAGAGGAGATCTCAGTGGAGATCTACCTATGGAGAGTTCCATTGTTGAAGCTGCTGTTACTGCTGCAGCTGCTGTGATAAAAATAGGGACTGAGGGACAGATTTAGGCACATTTCTGTTGCATAATTCTTAACATTCCCTTTTTGATAACTTAAGCTCCAGAACTGGTTGGATCAGAAATGTGCCTGCATGGTGATCTCAGCACAGTTCACCCGTAAATTGGAGGTTGGTGGAGGGTTATAAAAGCAAAGTCCTACAGAGTCGCATAGTGGCAGCACTACAGCCCAGTGCAGACACTTGTCAAGCCAAGCCATGCTGGCACAGAGCAGCTGGAGCCACGTCCAGGCTGGACTCTGCTGAGAAGGTCTCACAATCTGTCAGGGGCAAGGACAGAAAACCAGTGTGTGACATGAGACAGCTTCTTCTGCAAGCAAAAAAAGTCAGCCCAGTTTGGGAAAATACCTATAAATATATTTAAATGGCGGAAATAATTTTTCTTGTTATATCTTTTTTTTCTTTTTTTTTTTTTTTTTTTTTTTTTTTTTTTTTTTTTTTTTTTTTTTTTTTTTTTTTTTTTGTGACAGAAAGAGAGAGACTATTTACAAGGAGTATGGTTTTTAACTGGTGATAATAGCTCCCTGCTGATAAAAGCTATCTGTGGCATACTGTGCAGATGGTAAAAAGCAACAACAATCTGTTTCTCCTTATGTGTTCACCATAGCATCTTAGAAAGCCAGAGCTTCTTGTACAGGTGAAATTTAAATATAATTCTTCTCTGTCCTTTTCTCCCCCTTCTTCTTCCCAACACACTGCACAGTGAATTCCATCCCTCTAGTGAACTATACATTATTTCCAACCACATAAAATGAAATTACAAGCTGAAGAAAGAATATAAAAAAGAAGCTAAGCTATCATAGAAGAAAGAAAGGGGTTGGGAGAGAAAATTGTATGTACACTGAATGTGCCTGCTTTTTCTCAGCTGTGAAGTAGAGAGAGAACACAATGTACAATTTATTCCATAAATTGAATTATCTTCCCTCTTCTAACACCACAGTTATTCATAGACACACCAGTAACTGCAGATACGCTGTGTAAATACACTGCAAACCACAAGCTCACTGAGATTGATTCACCTCAGATTGCTGCAAAAAGTCCAGTGTATGATCAGCCATGCCAGAATCTCTCTAGCAATGATTCCTGAACTACAGCTGGTTTGTTTGCAATACAGCAAGAAGTCTTCCAACAAATCTCCCAGACAAGTGTGACATACACTGTCAAGAAAATAAAATGGATGAAACTGAGTATAAGAAATATTTAAAAACTGGAAACATCACCTTGTTTAGCCCTTAGAAAAATACTGACATCAGGACAACACTGTGTAAAAAGAGTCCTTGGACTTCCTTAAGGCTAGGAATTCCTAAAAACTAAAAAAATCCCAGTGAATAAAAACCCCAACCCTGGACAGAAAAAAAAAAGTTATGTAAATGAAGGGCTGTTCCTCCCTTTCCAGGGAATGGCCTCACTTTTATCAGCAGGAAGAAGCCTGTTCACTTATAGAAGCTCTGATTCGTTGCAGAGAGAAGGAGGGAGGTTTTTTGGCCTGCTTTCTAATATCTTACAACTTCTATCTGCTGCAAAAGGTACTAAAGAGAAATTTAAAGTATTTGAAATGTGTCATGATAGTTATCTGAAAAAAGTTATGTGCATGTCATGCAATTCTGGTCTTTATAAAATGATTCAGAACACATCTCTTAAAGGCAGAGCAACTTTTTCATCTGCCATAGATTTTACCAGAGAAATATGTTAAATCACAGCTTTGCAAGTTAGTACACACATACTGGAAAACAGGGAAATATTGAGAAAGAGCAAAAGGAATGAAATCATTCAGATGTTGGTTGATGTCTCAAAAAAATTATCCAGGTGTTTGCTGTCATCAGAATTTAGTTTTGACACCCCAGTCATGAGGCAAGAGCTTGATTTTGGGACTGGAGTAGAGACAGGAAGGGTGGGGTGAGAAGAAGAGTAGGGGAAATCCTGAGGAGAAGGGCTCAGAATGCCTTCATTGTCCCATTGGCAGAACCATGTCTGCTCACCTACACTTCTCTCTGGCTTGCACAAATCAGGATGCATGACAATGGCTCGGTGATGCAGGCAGCACTGGTGCCTCTAACAGCCTGCTTCCCCCATCCCTAGAGCCAGGTCCTACTTGGTTACACACAATATCCAGTGATACGACTCAAAATGGGAAGAACTTCAAGTGCGTAAATATATTTTTGCTACAGCCTTAGGTATGAAAGGGTTTCCTCACTGTGGAGTAACAGCAACACCCTAATCCCAAACTGTAAAAGTGTTTCAGCGAACTGTGGCCTGCAGAAACAACAGAGTATTGCAGTGTAACTATACCAAGTAATAGTGACATGCAAAATTAAACTCATCTACCAGAAATATAGACACCTAAAGCATTACTTATGCTTAACCACATCCACTTGTTTTCCTCTGCTGAGGATAAAAGGAGCTTAAAGTGACCTGCTGAGATGCAGACATGCAACCTGTGCTTGTGTACACATCACCAGACAAGTGTTGCCCATTTGATGCTGATGCTGCAGCAGTCAATATGAACATAATTTTCCTGATCTAATGTTATGTACTAAACAATCCTCATGCAAAACCATATAGGTATTGATTAAGCACAGCCAATACGTTTCTAAGAGATACTATCATTTTTAAATAAAGACAGTACTGATCTGACACTGAAGGCAGTGCAGTGAGTTATGAAGGAATGGGAGTTCTATCCTTTCAAAGACACAATTCTCAGAGAAGGTGATTATCACCTTAGAAATTATGTATGTTAAAGCTTTTCCATGGCAGGTATTTTTGCACAAAACACAGTTCTGTCTGCTGTGGAAGTTTTAATGGCTCACATTGTACTCATCATCAAGGCAGGAGAAAAAATATGCAATTCCTCTTTGGTAGACAGAAAAGAAGAGTCAGTGGTGGAACATATGTTTTCTTTCCAGTTTCAGATAGTTGAGTCATTTCTGGGTTTTTAATGCATTTATCTTCTGTCTGGTTTTAGAATCTTTGTGGGGAGCACAAGGGATAAGGAGATCAACTTGTAGTAAGAAAAATCCACCTACCTACATTATTAGGGGATGACAGGAATGGAAGGGAAGGAGTCACATTTGTCAAATATAAATACATTTTAAAAATTAAGTTATGTAGTTTCTACTCAAGACTTGATTTTTAAAGAAGTGCAAAGGTCTTATATTATGAAGAGATTCTGCCCCAGTGGATGGGGTGAAATTGTACCTGTTACTTGATCCTTAAATTCAAAGCAAAGTCCTTAAGAAAGATCCTGCTAATGTGGATTTTTAAAGCTAATTTGAGAGATATTGACATTGCTCATCTTCCTGCTTGATGCGCTCAGAAGAGCCAGGTTTGAAGAAAGACATTCATCACTTTCTGCATCCTCACTCAGGGAGAGGAGGCAAAATATCAACAAGGATATTTGAAAAATGTGGCTGTCCCCTAAGTGGGTCACAGTGGGTGGAAAAGTGGAGATGTGGTTTGAGGAAGAAAAAGACCCACAAACTCACTATATTATTGATGTGGATAATCACAGATTGACATGATGAAAAGCATGTGCACACTGTGGGGAAAAAAGCCATCATCATGTCCCATTTCTTGGAGCTCATTAATCTGAAAACAAAAATGTTTAGGTTAGTCAAAAGGAAAACAAAATCCTACTCACAGAAAGGAAAGCGATGGAAAAAGATTAAAAAGCTTTTTTCAGAACTTCATAGTTCAGTGAACTATCCATTTTTCAAGAACAAACCATGAACTGAGAACATACAGGCAAGTTTCAGTTGTGTTATTTATTAATCCAAATGTTCCTGAGACTGCTCTTTTATAAATTTCATGTCTTCCAGTAAAATGTTTTTCACCCCAGAATGAATGATCCTTTTGAATCATTTATCTTTGTCATTACTGCAAACCTGATCTAGTCTGCTAATCTGCTTTGAAGCTTTCTTAAGACTAATCAGCTGTTTCACTTCACTGTCTCAAAACCCGTTGTTTTGTCTTCCATTCAGGATTTTCTAAATGACTAGAAAGACCACAAAAGCCAGCAAGACAGATAAGACTTTAGAAGGCTATAGAAACAGTGGAAGTCATTAAACCTGTTAATCAACACACTACATGCACATGGGGGAAATTATTTTTGATAATGTTGTGGTAATTTTCCCAGAAAATGAAAGAACTTAAAGTGGAAGATACACGTTCATATTAATAAATATAGTCTTTGTAATTAGAATCTGCTCCTACAGCATTTACTCATGCCCCTGTAGGACTGACCTGTTATCCACCACATGCAATGGGACTACACCTATCACAGGGTTAATCCCATAATTTGAATGTGGATAAAAGCAAGGACAGGG
>VYZQ01032439.1:30995-54611 GCA_013400655.1 Mystacornis crossleyi | reverse complement strand
ACAAACCATGAACTGAGAACATACAGGCAAGTTTCAGTTGTGTTATTTATTAATCCAAATGTTCCTGAGACTGCTCTTTTATAAATTTCATGTCTTCCAGTAAAATGTTTTTCACCCCAGAATGAATGATCCTTTTGAATCATTTATCTTTGTCATTACTGCAAACCTGATCTAGTCTGCTAATCTGCTTTGAAGCTTTCTTAAGACTAATCAGCTGTTTCACTTCACTGTCTCAAAACCCGTTGTTTTGTCTTCCATTCAGGATTTTCTAAATGACTAGAAAGACCACAAAAGCCAGCAAGACAGATAAGACTTTAGAAGGCTATAGAAACAGTGGAAGTCATTAAACCTGTTAATCAACACACTACATGCACATGGGGGAAATTATTTTTGATAATGTTGTGGTAATTTTCCCAGAAAATGAAAGAACTTAAAGTGGAAGATACACGTTCATATTAATAAATATAGTCTTTGTAATTAGAATCTGCTCCTACAGCATTTACTCATGCCCCTGTAGGACTGACCTGTTATCCACCACATGCAATGGGACTACACCTATCACAGGGTTAATCCCATAATTTGAATGTGGATAAAAGCAAGGACAGGGCCTATTTACGTCGTTGGACAACTCATTTATTCAAAACTGAAAAACACGTTTGAATCACAGACAAGTTTATGAGTCATATCTAAGAGCCTGCTTTTATGGATCAAGATCATCAACTCATACAAGGAGCACTCCCTAGAAAATTCGCAGTTTAACAGCCACATTGATAACCATACTTCCTGCTGGATGAGACAAAACAAACTTTTCATCTAAATCATTACATGGCTTTCCAGAGACTTTTCACGATCTCTACAGCTTAGAAAAATGAAGCGGTGTATGATTTTTGTGAAGTGCTCAGGGTAAAAGCTAGCTGTCTCAGCCTATAAAAAGGGATTAATGCTCCTAAATTGCAGGGCTTGCCTGAGATTATTTTTTTCCATAAAGCAAAATCAAAGTTCTTGTGACAGCAAAGTTTTCCAAAGGCAAACTATTTCCACATAAAATCTCAGCTTTTCTGGCAAGGAGAACACTGGTTCCCAATACAGTTTTAAATTATTTCACTCTAACTGAGTCCGAAAACAAGGTCTCACCTACCACGAATAGCACTGAAGAGACTGCAAGAGCTGTTGTCCTCTCCAAGATTTCATACGCCAACTAGAAAACAAGAATATTGCATACATTTTTCACTTTTATTAAAAAAAAAATATATGTAGGTTTCTTAAATCCTTAATTATATTTTTGTATTTTGATGACTTGATTGCCAAAATAACTATTAGTCATCTATAGATTGTAATATTTTACGGCTCTAATCACCACTGCTCAGGTTATGGGAACATGAACGAAAATGGGCAAGTGTGTTTCATTCAGGTGCTCTCTAATATTTTAAACAGAAATTAAAGGGAGAATTGAAAACTTTAGCATGATCAGTCATCATGATGAACATGGTAGGTGGTCTGCAATTAAAAAGTGGAGCTTGGCAATTGACTTCAGGCAGCTACTGAGTACTAAGTGTTATATATTTTATGAAGATATTGGGTCTGCCCCAAAACCAGAGGCATAGTCTTCAAAATTGCCTCAAAGTTATAAAAGTATAGATATCGAAACAAAAAGAAAAATGAAATTAAGTGCAATTGAACACATTTCTACCCCTATGGAAAAGAGAAACCACCTGAAAATTACTGATATATAATTGTCTTTCACATTCACTTCCCTCTCAATTCATATTCCTTTCTTCAGAGATTCTTATATAAAAATACATGAAGTGTGGAGCTGACAGCTTAGTTCATTTGGCCATTTTTGTCCTCAAAGCAGTGAATTCTCTCCCTTTCCCTCCCAACCTGTCTCAGAGTGATACTGCCAGTGTGTGGGTGTTCAGGCAGAATTATTATCACTTAGCCCTTTAAAATAACATTTCTGGTGTATAAACAAACAAAGAAACAAAATAACAGGTAATTGTTTTTCTTGCCACTGTGTGCTACAGCAGTGTAGTGTTTTGTTCGCATTTTTTATTTTCTGTGAGATAAGAATTAGGAGGAATGCAAAGCAGGCTCCAAACTTTAAAGAATATAAAGAAGTTTATTAACAGAACTAAAAGAAAAAAGGAATAATAAGGGTCAGAATAAAATTTCAGAACACTTCTCTTCCCCCCCATCCTCCTCCCTCCTCCCACTTACAACATAAAGACAAAAACTTGGAATCATTTCAGTCAGTTTACCACCGCTATAATAGTCTTTCATCAGTTCGTTTAGAGAGAGGAGTCTCTTTTGCCCATGCTATGGAGCTTCTCCACAAGAAACAGTCTTCTTGTGGCTTCCAATGCCACAGCAAAACAGCTACCCGGGATGGTTCTCTGCTTGCCATGTGTGAGTCCCTTCCCTCGATTTACAGCTTTCCCCACAACTTTTCTCAAGGGTTCACTCATAGCTAACAGGGCACTATTTTAAGGATGAGCTGTTCAAGAGCAAAGGTTCTCATCATCTATCTCTGGGATCATCTTCATCTCTAGGAAGAAAGGTCTTCTTCCCTAGGAACAACCGTCTTCATTTCATCACTATGTCTCTCTGTTCAGGCTTCTCACTGGATCACAGCTACTTCAACATTTGCTTATTCCAGCATAGGCAACTTTGCTCATGGGTACAGCCTGAACATTCCACCCACCATGCTTCCATGAAATTATAACAGGGTTCTCTGATGTATCGTAGTCCATCACCATAGCTTTACAAAAGAATTTCAGCTTCTAGGTTTGGAGCATCTCCTCTATCTCCTCTCTCTGGCCTTCAGCTCTTCCTTCTTCACTAACTTTTGTGTCTCTATCATGGTGTCTATTTACATGCCTTTGCCTTTCCCTTTCCTCTGACCTAGGAGACAATTGATGTCTGCAAGTTTCCTTTCTTCTGGGGAACTTACAGCACTGAAAGGGCTAATCTTACCCAGGTTTTGCAGCTGAACGTATCTGATTCTGTTAGTCACATGATCTCTGCCAAACGGCAGCCGGAGCTGGTTTTGGTGTAAAGTTTCATTTTGGTGGCCACACCGGAGAGGGAGGGCCATCCCGGCCCGCACAAAGCCACGGGCTGTGGCCTGGCCCCTGCCAGGCCGAGACAGAGCAGGGCCATGCCCCCGGCCCCACTGGGCCCTGCAGGCAGGCCCAGCCCGGCCCATTCTGGGCCGCGCAGGCCCCTAGTTACCTGTCCAAGGGCCGGAAACAAGAGAGCAATTCCCAGGCTAGTTCATGTTTAAATGCATCCTTTACAGAGGTGTGTCCAGCTTCTTAAGTGGTTTAACAGAGTTGTCAATATCAAATTAGCCAGTTGATTAGATCTATCAGGTCTGGAGGAAGTTACAACAGCCCCTTGCAAAAACATCACTTCTGTGGCTGGCGGAATTTTTTTCTTAACTAGAACTCCAAGCTGTGCTAACACATGACAAGCAGTTTCTTCTTTGACAGAGCCCATACTGAGGGGCTGTGCCTCAGGCTTGGATGGTGGGTTTCTGTTCATAATTTCATCCTTCTGGGACTTGGATTAAATTACTGACAGTTAACAGTCAGAAGGTTTTTCAACCACTACAAGATTAGAACAGACAAGATCAAAAATGGTTTCTTTTATGTTCCCTTCCTTTTGATGACCTATTAAGTATGCAAACATCTTCTGGAATAATAATTCTCTAGCATTAGATTGCAAATTTTGCTACAAGTATTGACTACTCTACTAATACATTGTAAATCAGGAAACTGCTTCTTTTCCTGCTGCAAGAAAATATTACAAAAACAGTCCCAAAAATTCCCAAACCCTGCCAAACACAATCCAAACTTAAAATATTTGTCAAGTTGCACAAAGCTGTCGTCTCCAAACCATAGAAAGGCATCCACTCCTGCAGTATGCCTGCAGCTTATTACCTGCCAATAGTCCCAACAACTGCAGTGCAACTATTTGTAATCTTAGATCTGAAAGGGTAGGCAAGTGCTCTTCTGGACTTCGATGAAAGTGCTCCTCACATCAGAAAACAGGGCTGCAAGCTCATGCCAACTGCATTACGTGCTTGAAGGTCTAAAGAGTCCTCAAAGCACCGAAAAGAAATGTCAAGTGAAGTAGGTTCAGCTCAGGGTTTGAAGACCAAACCAAGCATAATTTAATTTCTTTTGCTCAGGCTTTCTCTGGAGCAAGTTCAACCAAAACCCACCCAGGATACTTGATGCAGCAGATAAAATGCGACAGTAAGAATTAATCTAACATTTCATTCAAGTTAGTTGGAGAATTTATTTATACCTCTTCTGTGATATAAATTAACGTCAAGCTTGCTTCCATCCATGAGGTCAAAAAGACCTTGTGAGAGATGAGAGGTTTCTGATCACCATTCTTCTGTCCATTTAGGAAAAACATAATCCTTTGTGCACCAGGGTAGCTTAATCACAGGTATTCACATCCCAGATCACTGACAACTTAACACTTGAGCAAAGGAAAAGAAAAAGCCCTCAACCCAAACTCAGAATTCAGGTATTTTTCTGGGGAACCAGCTGCAAATAGAAGGATTTTAGAGTGGGCTGAAACACGGTTGTATGCATCTGTGTGCTGCCAAGAGAAACAGAGAAAAGCAAAGAAAGCCTGAAGGAGTTGAAATAAATCCAAGAGCATAAGCAGACAGTCCCAATGAGCAGAAGCCTGGCTGAATGCAGAGAGTTGAGCTGCACATAGAGAAACATCCCTGTGCATCTGCGTCACCTGAAGGCCATGAGGATTTGCTCAGTGGCAGTACACAGTGCCAAGAGGGAACTCCCTGGGCACCTCTCGTGTCTCAGGCTGGCAAAGGCGAATGGGCCTTTGTCATAACAGAGCTTTCTAGGGCAGCTAATTAGCATCTATTGTGCAAGCTCTGTTTAAACTGTTGTCTCTGCAAACATGGTTTCTTCCCTACAGGACACAGGTGGCCTAATATATTCCTGTTCCCATGTGTGGCTTTTCAGCCTTGAAGAAGCTGCCTCATTTGTAGCAGCAAGCAGGGAGCTGCTGTCAGAAGAGATCTTCACTACTGACTGTAGCAGTTAGTAACACCCTGACAGCAATTCATCGAGTCCACAGGAGCACAGTCAGGCATTCCTGTAGGCAGACCACAAAATATCCCCTCTTCCCATCCAGAACTGGTGATCTTACAACTCCACTGGATGAAAATAAGCCAAATTTTCCTGTGACCATTGATTTCATTTTGATAGTTGGGATTAAAAGTGAGCAAATTTGAAGCTCTTGGGAGGAGCAGGAGGTAAAGTAACACTATTATCAAAGGGATGGGTTAGTTTTTACAGGCTGTGACTCTTTTAAGAGGTGACATCATGTCAAACTGCTGCTGAGGAAAGCAAGTAAAGGAGAGAGAAGCAATGCTAGAAGCCACAGATGACATACAGCTACCTGGCTGGCTAAACTGACAGGAAGCCTCATGAAAAATTGTTACCTCATGCTGTCACTTGGGTTAGTTTCCTGAAGAAAAGAGAGTAGAAGAAAAGTAGAATTTACTAGAACTAAAATGTTCAGCATTTATCGGCAGTGGGCACCCCATTATTACTGTGAGCAGGAGCTGGGTAGGTCTCAAGAGCACCCACAAACAGATTAACACTACACAGACTTCCTTTCTGTCAAAAGCAACAGCTGAAAATGATATTCAGTTTAACAGGCACTTAATAAAATAAAACAGGTGCATCAAGACACCCATGAAAAATTACTCAGTACTTAATGTTTCTCATGGGGATAATTTCAGTGAATTATTTCACCAACTGATCTTCTGTTCCACAGTTTTATCCAAATATCAGTCTCTGAATAGCTTAGAGGAGGAGTTTTCTGCTGAGGGGATCTGTGAGTTTGTCATGGGGTGACTGTATGCTGTTATATCCCCATCACCGGTCTATGCCCAGACATGAGTTTCCTCAGAAGTGGCTGTGTTCAACATACCATTCCATGGATGTCAATTTGAAATGGCAAAATTTTTAACAAAGGACATGGAAGAATAAAGATGTCCTTTTTGCACATAGATAAACTCTGTTTACTTGCTAGAAAATAAAAAATATATTTAAAAAGATGTTCCTTCCCGTTTCATGAGGACCAAAACAACAAAGCCATATGTAGAGGCGTGGAGGAGCTGGGCTGGGCCTCTTGCAGGGCAATTACTCAGCACCAACATCTTCCCAGCCCCTCACTGCTGAGAGCCTATTCACCAGCACAGCCCCTTCACCAGACATTTTCTACTGAAGTGCTCAAATCAGCAGCAGTGTGATACAATTACTAAAAGTTTCTTTTTCCCCTCTGGTCCTGGACATCTTTTGTCTGTAGAATTTCCACACTCAGAGTCTCAAAGCCCCCTTTCCATGCCAGCAACATAAAGGATGTACCTCGTGCTGCATTTCCCCCACAGGAGAAAGCTCAGGGGGTCTTATAGGCTTTAAGAAAGCTTCTGAGATTACTTACAACTGCAGGATGGGACTGCCAGATCCTGCACAGGGTGATGGAGCACTCACTCCCTCATTAGGAGGGAGGTGACTCTGAGTCACTCCTGCACTCTCCAACACCACAAAATACAGGGTTCTTCCCACCCTGTGTCCACCCATTCCAGGATGACACACTGACCAAGTTGGAGGGATTGCAAGAGGTCATTTCAATTTTCTTTTTGCCCAGGGCATGATGCTGACGACGTTCCTTACAAGTGCTTGCTCAACCAGTCCCTAAAAACCCTCACCACATGCCCAGGCATTTTGTCTCACAGCTTCTACATCCCAGTGCAGGAATGCCCCTACTTTTTGCTCTATCCTCTGCAAACCAGATTATCTATTTCCTTTCTCTCTTGGAGTTTGAATGAACTTCCCCACCCTTTCAGAAAAACCTGAACAATCTCAAGGCATTGCACCTTCCCAAAGATGTTTTCCTGTGGCTGTTGCTTTCACAACCGATTGGCCAGGGATTCTGTTCCTGAAAAGTTTCAGACTTCTACAGACTTCTTCTGTTCCCCTAATTTATATTTCTATCTTGGTGCAAGTGATTCACACAACCTTGCCTTGCTGCTGTTAAGAGCTGGTATCAGGAGCATCAGAGCCTTCCCCAAGTTCCTCTGGCAAAGCATATTTCTACCAGAAACCATGTTTCAGGAACAAAACTATTACTTCTTCAAAGGAGCCAGTGCTTGCCATTACAGCCAAACTGCAGCAATCCCAATGGGCTACCAATTCCAAGGGCTGTGGGCATCAGGAGACAATGCAGATGTGTTCCTTCTCTCTTCCAGCATTCCCACAGCCTTGTGATAAGGCTGAACCAACAGAAAAACAGAACAATATTCTAGCTCCCCAGGAAAGGAGACACTTTCCCAGAAAGAGCAACATAATACACACTTTTATATCTACAACTCCACATGCAGAAGAGCAGAAGAGCTCCACATGCACAAGTGACATTAAAGAGGCTAACTGAGGAGTGTCTGAGAAAATACTGCGAGGTCTTGACCATGAAACTCTAAAAAGAAAAGAAAAGTGATCAAAAAAATCCATATATAAAGTCAAAGGGACTCTTGCCTGAGGGATTTAAAACATGTTAAAATGAAAGCCCCAGGGTCACACTGTCTTAATTCCTTAATTTTTCACAGGAAATAAATTTATGATAATATTTTCCTGAAGACAGTTCATTATTCTGGGCTTATTAAGAATCAATAGTCAGGAAGACACCACTGCTATGCTGCCTTCTGTATACTAATTAAATCCTTTAACTGAATTCAGACAGAATAATTACACACTCCAGGATGCATGAGTGCCTTGTTAGAGCTTTCTCCTATGCCTTACAGTTTCCCAGGGTGCTATAGTCTCATTTCTAGCCACATCTATCAGTCAAACAAATCTCCAGAGAACAGTATTATTTCCTCTGCAACAATTATAGTCTTATCCAGGGTATCTTGACCAAAGTCAGACAGGTTTTAGAAAAACACATTTTTTATTAAAAGAGAGCTTCTTTTTTTTTCTTTTTAGGATAAAAAGAAGAATCTGCATCCTAATCAAATATGAAATAACTTCATACAAACTTTACCTCTCAGGGAATTTGGAGCTTGAGTGGTTTGTTTTTGAGGAGGTATTGGATGTGGAAGAACAGCTTATTATGCCTCAGACATATGATTTTAACATAAAATGCTCTGTGCACTAAATAAAACCCTGTACTTTCACTTTCTCAGGTATGAGTAAACAATTTTCCCTCCTGGTCATCTGCCTGCCTGGATTCAGTCACACAAAAAGGACACCAAAAAGCACAGTTTTTTATCTTCATTTCTGATATATTTAACAAACACTGGCTGCTCTACTTACAAGCTTCCCCAGAAATGCATCATGACTGTATTATTTAAACAGAAAATTCATAGATTGAAGCAAATGTATATTCCATCAGTAACCCCAAATTGCAGTAGCCATAGAATGACAACAAAATGAAGATTTTAAGAAAAATCTAAGGCTTAATTTGCTCACCATGTCTGCTAGCAAATTGCTAATATTACTTGTAATCTCCATTCTCATAGTGGCTGCACAGAGACATCATTACATCCAGACTGTTTTTTTCCTTTTCCTTATATATACACTGCCTACAGTGTAATGGAATAAATTACCAGTTATGGATTCTTCAAATGCCCACAACTTTCAATCACTTTCCCGTTTTCTTTTTCAGTAATTTCCTTTTTTTTTTTTTAACCTAAATAAGTATCTATGTACAGCTGTAACAAAAAAAAATGCACTACTTGCATTCTCCTAGTATTTTGTATTGATTTTAACATATTTGAAAGAGTGAGGCAAAATGCTGGAAAACATTTGTCCTAAGCATTCAGAAATATGTAGTCTTTATTATAATTTTGACCTACTACTCGCTTACCATCAAGGCAAGTCCCTGAATACCTAAATTTAGATGACTGTCAGGGTGAATTTCTTCATTTCAGGTCACTGCAACCATGTAAATATTGTGCTAACTGTGCTGGCTGATTTACTTCTCCCTTGTCTCTTCCAACACAACTTTTTATCCACCATCTCTGTTAGCTTCAGTTTCAACATATGTCAGTTTTAAGA
The DNA here is from genome assembly GCA_013400655.1 of Mystacornis crossleyi. NCBI lineage: Eukaryota > Metazoa > Chordata > Aves > Passeriformes > Timaliidae > Mystacornis > Mystacornis crossleyi. Next base: position 45,504 of record VYZQ01032439.1, on the reverse strand, counting down.
TTTCATTCTCAGTGAAATGAAATATGTACTGGGTAAGCTAGCATGGGGTTTCCTCCTTCCAGGCAGGAGCATAAATGAACCTAGCCTTGGTGATGTGAAACCTGGATGCTGCAATATTCCAAGAAGAGATGATTGCCTAAAGAAATATTGAAAGCAATTTCAGCTCAGGGGGAAAATGAAAAACACCTCTGCACCTCCTGCAAGGAAGACATTTTGATTGTCAGAATCAGGAAAAACTACTCTGAGGATGCATATCATCCAGATCTCCCCTGCAGTGCATGGGTGAGTGTGGCTTTCTCAGAACAAGGGTTTCTCTCCTTAACATGTAATGACTGTGTCCTAAGGGGAAAAGTCCCAAAATTAGCATGTGTTACAAGCAGTCAATAGAAAATGGCAGTACTACCAGAATTAAAACACATAGGCTGCACTGCTATCCTATCTGTTTTATCCAGCAAACACCTCAGCCTCAGAAAAGCGTTTTTTCTTCAACCTCTTTTCTTCACAGTTGTTTTCAAACTTTACATGCCTGGCCCTCCAGGAGCAATTAGGGCAATTGAGAGTTATTTAGAAGCAGAGAGAAATACAATCCATTTGATTTCCCTCTGAAGAAACACACATACAGCAAGAGAGGGAAGGGGAAGTGGCAGACAGGAACAATGGAAAAGGTAAAGACAGGGCAAGACAGTTTGTTGATCAGCACATACAGTTTTTCTGTCTGCAGTTTAGATACCACCCAGCCACAAAACCTTATCACAACAGCCTGTCACTCTGATATCAGTCCTTCAACTCTTCTTTTTTAAATTTCCCTTCTTTTTTTTTTTATTTTTTTCTTCTTTTTTTCAGTCTAGATTGTGCTTTAAAGGGTGTTCAGACATTTCCAAAACTCAAGTAACAGCAGCGTTCTCTAAGGGTCCTTGCTATTATAGACATATATTACTATTCTTTTTAACTCATCACTCTTTGGCTTATGTTCAGAGATATTGTGCAGACACAGAACTTTCACCCTGCCCCAGCACTGAAGGTCAAGTTAAGGTGATGTATGTCTACACTGCAGAGCCACTGTTTCCTGCTCTTTACCTGAAAAAATGCTCCAATGTCAGTGACAGGAAGTGTCCTGTTGTTTGATTTGCTCTGAAACTTGGTATTATTTTATCATTTAGCAAATCTAGTTCCTCAATATGTCTGCTCTATTTAAGCAGTCAAAGGATCCTACTACAACCACAGAAAGAAGCAGACTCTGATAGGAGCAATCAGGTGTAAAGATTTAAAATCAATAGCAGGAGGAAGCGCTAAAAAATGAGATGCCAAAGGGGCTCTGTCTTGCAAGCTCCACTTTACATTGCGAAGGCTCAAAGACCAGCAAGCCTGGGCAAATGCAATGATGGAATTCCTTTATACTTCCAGGTAGGAACTTTCCTGATACAGCTTTAAAAATATACACTGTAACAAGGGTTCACATGTTTTTCACCGATCTGCGTGCTACTCAGCTTCTGCTCAAACAGTAGTGTTTTCACCATCTATATTCACAATATGCTTTAACCTGTGGTAGATAAAAAGTCCATACAGATATTATTTAGTGTTCCCTTGCTGTCAGTACCAACAGAATTAGTGGCTGTTAAACAAACCACTCCTTATTTGCAGGCTGGAGCCTCCTACACACCACAAACTTAAGCAGGTGAGAACAGAGAAAAAGAAGTCAATCCATGACCAATCAAAACCTTAAGCTGCAGCAGACATGACCACTGGTGGCACCCTCTGGGACTCTCACAGCACCAGATTTTGAGATTTTTGTTTTCATGCTGCTGCACTGACACACACTGACACTGCACAGTCCAGCCAGAAGATATAAGACCAAATCAGGAATGACTGGATAAACATCACTCCTCCTTTACAGCAGTCAGAGAAGGTGATCTTAATGCTGGTAGGCTTTAAATCTGCGAAGTTATGATGTTATTCTGCATAACATTATTACATTATAACATTCTGAGTACTTACACATACTGCTGAATAAATTGTCTTCTAAACTTTTAGAATACAAAACTGTAAGAAAATTGTCCTGAAAGTGTATTTTGTCAGGGAGAGGATCACTGTCGTGCACAAAGCCATTCTGTGCTCTGTGAATCACAACAACCAGCTTTGCCACAACTTCACCCTTGCAGAGTCTCTTCCCAGACCTGACACTTGCACATATGCCACTTTAAAAAAGATCCTACCAAAGAGACAACTTGATATGGGAAGAAAAAGGTGCTACAACTTAAAGTGATGTGTAGTTTGCTCCTGGGCAAAAGGAATTCAAAGTAAACATCCTTTTTAGGCGAGTGAACTGAGTTGGAAAAATTGGTCCCTCAGGTAATATATCAAAGACAGAAAAAGAAACCACAAGAGATGAAGATTTTAAAATAAGAGGGTGTAACTGAAGAACTGACTTCTTGCAGCCAATTAGACTGTCTTTTCTGTAAGAGAGTGAAAGTAATCCTATCCCAACAAAATTCCCTGTAAGTATTCACATATTAGCTTTTGTGTTGGATTTTTCAACTACAATCTCAGTTTAAATTTATTCTTCATTGCCACTTTAAATATGTTGGCTCATGAGTTTTCCTTATTAAAATTCTCCCTGAGCTGAAGTCTTTTCAGTGTTCTGGACACTCTTTACACACAAAGTAGTGGATGAAGAAAACAATGCAATTCCTTCAATCGTGGGGTTATTCAACTTCAGCTATTAAACAGTAACAAGGTACTGGGCTGATGCATTCTCCTTATAAAGATACAATATTTCTCATCCAGGAGCTGGTTGAAAACCATCACCAGTGTTTCTGCAATGACAGACTGATGACTAGTTTACAGTGGTATGATATGCTCATATTTTGCTGTCATCACTTGTCTGAACAATGCACTACACTGCAGGCCTGGGATAGATGATGGTGAAATACATACAATGCACTGTCAAACTCTAATTTCAGAAAATAAAAAAACATAATGTCAGAGAATATAACATCAGTGAATACAACAAAATTTACAAATATGAAATCAAAAGAAACAGCACTCTAACTCCACCTTCACACTTCAGTTAGGCATGTGAAATGAACTTGTCAGAGGCAGCTGTATTTCAGCGGGAAAGGAAATGTCACAGCCTTGGAAGTTTGCTCAACTTTGAGAAACTGAAAAAGGCCACAGAAGGGAGACATGAGTTTCTGTTTGAATATGTATACAGAGCAGCCAGGCCCAAGGATCCCATTTAGCAGCTAGGTACTGGAGAAAATTGTTCAGGTTACCTGGGAAGGTTACCCTAAGGACACAGAGCAACTGCACTCACCATTGCCTTCCAGTCTTTCTCCACCAAAGATGATGCATCCAACATGTGACTCCCAACATCACAATTAGGCCACTTACTATATCACCCTACAAGTTAAATCCATTGTCTCCTATTTTAATATATCCTTGAAGTTTAACATAAACAGTCTGCGAAAAGCTTTGTGTAGGTTATTTAGCAGCTCCCACTGTTGCAGGGAGCCTACATGGCAGATCATGCCCAGCCAGCCTTCCTGGAACTGCACTGCTGAGACTCTGAAGAAGGAGAAATTAAAAAACCAGGAATTTAAAAGAGGTCTGTGGATTCACTGAAACCAAACCTAGAAACATGACTTTTACAAGAGCTGCTTCATAATCCCTCTCCCATTTGGGCCAAGGTAGCATTACACTAGTTTCACTTACTTAGGAAGCCTTGTGTTAGTGTACTGTCAAGTATACCGAAATTCCATTTAAAGACTTGCACAGGACATGAAGAGGGGATCAAGCAGAGGAACTGGCTCTACATGTGGAGGGACTCTCAGCTAGTCTACTCCAAAAACAGATTTTATCTTAAGCTAAAAGAAGAACAAAGCAGAGCTCCACATAAGAAAACAGTTCTTTTTAATCTGACTGAACAACGCTTATAGGGAAAAGCTTCAGTCACAGCCACAGGGCACATCCATCTACTCCAACAAGTGCAGACAGATCTGAATGCCTCTCTACTGCTTGCTAGAAAGACAAATATAAGCCAGCTCCAGTCACCAAAAATGCAGCACAGCCCACCAGAAAGCAGGGCTGTGGAGCAGCTTCCTGGCTCAGATGCAAAGCTATGCCAGCATGGCAGACAACTCCAAACCAGCTCTGGCATAATGCTCAGCTGTCTGTACAGATGCAATCACAGACCTCAGGGAACAGCATCCTGTAAGTTGATCCCATTATCTGTGATGTTTCAGCTACTGGCTGCAGTTTCCTGAGATCCAGGCAGCTATGAGCCCACAGGCTGGAACAGGGGTCTGAGCAGAGCCCTGGGCTCTTGTAGCTGCCAAGGCCCTAAAAACGCTGTCATCTTTGCTGTTCTCCTCAGAGAAGACTAGCACCAGACAACATGTGTGATACATGATACGTATTATAGCTCCACAGTGCAGAATGAAAAGCTATCTTCTCTCTCAATTTTTGCTTCCCTCTTTGTGATTAAATGTATTTATACACACACACCCACATTTACAAAACTATCAGTTCACCTGCTCTATATTTTACTGTTCAGCTCTCAGAAATTCCCAACTTGTGAACTGTAGCAGAATGACAAGTAGTTTAACACACCAGACCAAAGTCACTTCAGCTGCGATGGATTTTGAAAGGACAACATTAAAGGCACAAAGTGATCATTCAGGCTGTCAACACACTGCTAGCAATCAGTGAGCACAAGAACTGAGAGGGCTGCACACCTGCCATTTCAAACTGCCAATAGATTTAAGTACTTTGCAGAAGGTTCTGCTTGACTCAGGTTTTTTCCATTTCAGTGAACATTACTCAAACAAAGGCCTTACTTGAGCTGTGACCCAAAAGAAGAGAGAACAAGGCTCAGCCTCAGTGGAATTCAGATGAATGAGGCTCTCAGTAAAGAACTGCAGTGGTGGTGGTATCTTTTATGAGACTAAGTTGTACAGCTCAAATTGTGGAAAAATTCCTTTTGACATCTTAAACAGAAGTAGAAGATGGCAAATGCAAGTACAAGCTGAAAACAATCACAGCTTTATTAGATACATTTCAATTTGATCATCTTTGAAAGTAAAGTTAGTTTTACCTTACTGGAGAAGAGGGAAGGAGGGAGGCAGGTCGTAAAGCAGTTGTCTCAGTGTCACAAACTTACAAAAAGACCCTAGTAAAAGACAGTATTTTCCAGAGGCTAAAATATTGCCTAACATTCAGACAGCAGAGGCTTACTTCAGCAGAGGCTTATTTTTCTCCTCTGTGCTCTTTATCACCCTTATCTTTATTTGTGCTGCTCACTGGCTACAGCAGGACTGTTTTGGGCCCCAAGCAATGCAGAGCACAATGCCAGGCCTTCATCAGTGGTGGGGCACCAGCCCAGCCCTATGTGTGCATTACTTAATACAATAAGCAAGAGAATGAGCTACTTTCTTGGGCAGTGTAAAACTATGCTGGGTTAAAGTGTCGACTTTCTCCACCAGAACGTTCAGTATCCTAGATATTAGGCCATTTCACTGCAAACGACCCTCCAACACACAGAAGCAGACCTTTTTCATGACTGTAACTTGAATGGAAGTTGGTGCAGTGCAATCATTGCCTACAGCTCTCCCTCTTGAGTCTTACTCTCAGTCCCTACTCCATGACTCTTGCCACAAAGGGGTAGTATGGGATGCTAGTTCCTCAGACAAACAGGGTCAAGTTATTAATGCTGCATCCATACAATACTGGGTTTTCAGAAGTAGTGAAATACAAGTACAAGAAGCAGTACAAGTACAGTACAAGTACTGAGCAGCTGCTGGGTGTCCTTCTGCCCAGGGTAACAGCAATGGGTTGAGATTTTACTACTGCTCCAGTAAGGAGAGATTAACAAAGGAAGGGAGCAGTGCTATTCTACAGGCAGCATAAGCCTCTCTGGGATGGTGCTGTCTCTAGAGAGGCTCTCTCTATCCTCAATTCTTTCTACTTTGCTGGCCAAGCTAATCAAGGGCTAGAGGTGAGCGTTCAGCTTCATCACAAGGCTGGTCTGTTTAAACTCACAGACCAAAAAGCTATTCTGCCAGGACAAGGGATGAGCCCTTTTGCACTGCGCTGAGTTATGAGTCAGCTCAATATGATCAGAAGCGTTTACTTTGAAACCCAAGTGCACCACAGGGGTTATTTCCAATTTTTTTGAAATTCTCACACATACACTCAGACTTCTCACTCTTCCTACAGCAAGTGCACAGTTGCCACACTTCCACTTCAGTGGCCATCTTTCTCTTCACAATTCTTCTGTGGAAAGCTAAAGAGACAATGCCTGTTCACAATTTTTTGAGAGGGGAAAGTAGTTCATGTCAGGTGTCTGTCTGGATATGCAGCATTACAGATGGCTACAGGCAGGTAAAGGTGGCCAATGGTGCTTAAAAACAAAGGGAAACAGTGAAAACCATCAGGTGGCCTCTTGAACCTTTGAACATCCTTGTTACCTTTGGCCTCGGGTATCGCACTGCTTCACCCCAGGCTGTGCTACTGAGCTGGTACCCACAAGACCATCCCAGGGACAGCAGGACACACTGCCCTCACACCATATGGCTCCATGCCAAATGCAGAGTTTGCTCTCAGATGTCTGGATTTTTTCATGCTCATCTTCCTCACACAGGCATAGTCCTGCGAGGAAAAACATATCTTGTCTCTCACTGACAAAATGACCTTGTGTTTGTCAGTGCAGAGGAAGTTCACACAGCAGAAAGCAACACTGTGCAAAAATATTCAGACAAGCTTTGACAGAGATCAGGTGTTAAAATTACTGGTGATTAATTAAATGTTAATAATTAAAATTATTAGGCTAAATCAGCTTAAAAGCACTGTTCTAATATTTCTGACTGGATCCACCCATGTAACAGGGCCTTACACATCTGAGGTCTCCTCTCTGCATATCAGTATATTGCACCATGGTGATCTAATCTCCATGACAGGAACGAGGTGTCACCCACAAACAGAGCTCAAGAGGGTGGCAAAAGCACAGGCAGCTGAGAATGCTGGGAAGTGAAGGTCCCAAGGAAAGGGCACACACACTCACACGTGTGTACATACATGGCCGAGATGAGCTGCCTGCACATTTCCCCCAGGGTCCTTCAGGCAGACAAAGCACTTCCGAGGTCCTGCAGCAGCCCTCAGAGGTGCAGGGGACTGGCTGCTCACACATGGTCGTCATACAAATCCTCATCTTTTTGGTTAAAAACCAGAAATTTTAATGCCATGTGCAAATTGTGCCCTGGGTCACTCACACCCTTACTCAAGGAAGAGTGGCTCAGGGAGCCACAGAAGAAAGTCCCAGGCAGCCCCACAGACTCTGCCCACTCAGCAGGGAAGAGGCCACTTCTGCCCTTCCCCCGTATATCAACATGAAGAAGGCAGAAGGTTTCATAAAAGAAGGGCGAAATCCACATGTGATGGAAAGCATCTCTGAACGATTTTATCTCGAAGTCTGATGCCTGTCTGGAGTGAAAGAAATACAGTGACAGCAACTTGAGCAAGATAGACCAATAGTTGCCCAAGGTCATGCAGGCACATTTGGCTTTCTATACATTTGCTTTAAAATGTATTTTTAAAAAAGCTTTATTGATGGTTTGCATTTTATTCGTGATTGTCTTGAACATTTTTCTTTTGATTGTCATTTTTCAAGGCTATAGGTCAAAGCTAAGAAGGGCAATCAAGCATGAATGAACTCAGACAGCATGAGAAACAAAAACAAACAAAACAAACATTTTGACCCACATGCAGTGATGATCAGTAGGGAGCAGCATGTCTTTATTGGTCACTATTACAGCCGTAATGATCAGCACTATACAGCCAAGGAAGGTCTGGCTTTGTTAAATGACAAAACACATTGCAAAGCAAGGCACATGGTTTTAAAAAAACACCATCAAAAAAAAAAACTTACAAAACAACAACAAAAAACCCACAATGAAAAAAAAACCAACAAAACACAAAAATGAAAAAAAAAATCATACCAAAATAGTAACAAGAACCATGATTTTTCTAACCATTTCTCTAGAAGAAAAGACATCTAACTTCAGCATATATATAGGAAATTTCTAGGATTCTGCTCAGAGAATAGGTTTCATTTTCCATATTGTCCAGGTTTCTCATGAAAATGGATATTTTCCTTTATCAATATTTCCCAGCTCACTCTGTATTCTTACTGGACATCAAAACTCCAGTTTACAAGTATGCACAAACTTGTTTCTGTAGTTCCACAGGCTCATTAATAGGATTCTGAAACATGGAAATAAGGAACATTCAATATCAAGTTTTTCTAAAATATAGCCTCAAAGCAATGTAAAATATTATCCAGAATGATTCTAACTGCAGTCATCAGTGCAAGTAAGCAGGCAGAGCTGTCACATATTCTCAGTTATTATAAGTGCTCTTTCACTTCGCTAACAAAACTGAGTCAAATGGGAATGGAATGTCATCCAGGCTAGTTACAGAGCAAAATCCACCTGTCAACCCAGAAAATTTCAGATATCCTTTTCATTATTCAGGGAGAGTAAAGATCAGGGTAGGTGTCAACATTTGCCCAACTGATTCAGAAATCTCTGGTACTGAAATGAGGTACAGTTACAGCTGTAGACCATTTTATCCATTTTCATAAGGCAGCCAAGGATGCTATGCAGGGGAACTGTGGTACATTTTGTGCATTCTTGTATTTTTCTGAGCTGTCATCTGAATCATGCTACCTCTTAACAGGAGATAGATAAACCCAGTGCACCCCACTATGAAAGAACCTGTTTTAAAGAGAACACAGCTACGGTTAGGACAATAAGTTTGACAGAAACCTTCTCGTTTTGACTGATTTCACTTCTAAAACTGACAGGAAATTCTTTTAAGACATTATTTGAGGTTATTTATTGAAGAAGTGCTTTGGAGAAATTGTACAATTCAGGTATTGCAACAAGTAGCAAAGCTTCAGCAGTTGCTCATTTGGGGATTATCAACAAAACTAAAATATATTCTACAGGTAAAAATGCACTGCTACTAGGAGATAACCTTCCAAGTGTTATGCTGAGATACAGAGTCTGTTAATTAACTAGGACACAGGGTTGTAAGAAATACAGCTAATAATGATTCTGTCCAAGAGGTGGAAGGATTTGATAAGAGCTGGCAAAGTATGACCGAGACAGTCAGCAAATGCCAATACAATGCTCTCTGTCTGTTCTAACTCCACTAATTAATTCCACTAATACCTTTAAGCAGTTCCTGAAAACAATATAACTGCATCTTTAAACATATACAGTCCAGAAAAAGGATCAGGAAATTAAAAGTTATCTTGGGGAAAAATTCTTTTTTGCATAGGCTGTACCGAGTTGCCCTATTCATATAGTTAATAGCTTTGCCAGAGTTCACAGCCGGCTCAACATTTCTTTACAAGAAAAGCCATAACAAATGCTTGGAATAGGCACTTGCACTTGGGCCTGAAGGCCAGTGTATCTAGGAAATTAAGTCTTCTGCTTAGGAGCATACATGTGAAGACAACATGGCTTACGGGCATCCCATGAGATGGGCAACTGTGTGAATTGACACCTACAGGTAACCAGGACAACCACTGAACCACAGCTGAAATGCAGAGTAGATTTATTTCATTACCTTGCTAACAATGCCAGGCAACAGAAACACTCGGGGGGATGGGCTCTATCAGACTGAGTTCCCCTAGAGAACAGGGCGGGGGGCCCCCACGGCCTGCCCCAGTATATGAAAGGGTTTCATGCATGCACACTTTATCACAAGACTGTGCTTTTATGATCTCTTTCTCTCCCAACAGGAGGCTCAAACATGTTTGTGAGAGTGTATGATCTCTACACAGGTATTCCACTTCTCAAAACAGGCAGAGGATGAACAACACTAGGCATAGCAAATGGAGTTTCCCCACACCGACATTCTTAGCATTCCCAGCTGCAAGGTCAAGTTGAGCAAAATTATTGCCTCCGTGCCAAGTCTTCCAGTTGCAACCCTTTCCTCCCAACAGCAACACAGAGACCAGCCAATATCAGCTGTATTTTCCTAATGGTGCAGCTGATCAACCCACTGCACTGAAACAAGTAGGGCAGGGGGAGTGCTTTATGCAGACCTGAACACAAAGGAAAGGGCTCTGTTCCAGACACTAATAGATTTACTGGATTTGTAACTAGTATAAAATGTAATCAATATTAAAACCAAGAAAAAGCCTATCATCCAGCCACAGATGTTATACCCACCCAGGATCTTAGAGAACAGAGAAGACCAACCACAAACCTTTTGGTGTCTCAGATGGGTTTGGAGACTTCTTGTGAAGGAAAGCAGCACTCCACATTTTCTTCTTCCTCACATTTACCCTCTTCCCTGTGTATGTATCAGGTTTAATGAATTTCCTCTCTGGTATCTTCAGTCCAAATGGCCATACAACATGGATTTCCTCTCCAAGTATGGAGAGGAAATGGGATTGGGATTGGGAAATCCCAATGGATTGGGATTTCAGGCCAGGCATTATGGTGCAGAGTGTGGTGTAGTGCCCCACGGCCATAACAAGCCCTGGCACTTAGGGGCAGCAGGGCTGGATTGCTGGGCAGATGCAGCACCAGACAGATTTCCATCACAGCCATGTCCCCAAGATGTGCCAGCAGTTGTCCCCTCATGACACACAGCCACTGCTCCACTCTCCTTCAGGAGCTGTGCAGCCAATGCTGTCACCCTTCTCGTCACTCAGCCACCTGTGTGCGGGCTCCTGGAGACACCAAACTGCTCCACTGAACTCAAAGAAGTCTTCATATGTGAGGCTTATCTGAACAAAGCAGCATATTGGGATTCTTGTAAATTGCATAATCTTATTTACAATATTGGGACTAACTCCAGTGCCAGGACAGATGGAGTAGCTGAGCAAATGTGATGCTGGGAGCAGATCAAATTCAATAAAGAGTGGTGCTGCAAGACTGTGGTTTCCAACCACAGAGCCAAGACCACGGCTACCCTGGGTCTTTCCTTCTGCCTTGTAGCAGTGACTTACCTGTCACCTACCATTCAGTCACAAGTCGATATAGATGGGGACAGTCACCCCTTGTATGGAAGGGATCCCAGCCACAGGCAGTAGCCAGCCTAGCCAGCCTGCTGAGCAAGCTGGCCTTGGACGTCCTAGAAGAGGTTGTGGACGTCCTTCATGAAAAACAAAGCAGGAGCAGTCCTGGAGAGGAAGAGAAAGAAAGGTAAATAACTAGTGATTGCAGGGATAATGAGTGGTTCTATACTGCTCTGTTCTTCTCATTGCATTAATTGTTTCTATGTGTGATATTACAATAAAAAGTCATAAAATGCAAAATTCCCTAGACTTTGGTCCTCATTCTTTGCCTTTTCTAGAAAACTGATCTTACCTTATCTGGTGGCAGTTTACACTTACCTGTCATCATCTATTGCTGAGTGATTCATTTTAACTACATTATTCCTATTTTATTTTTCCTTCTGAAAGGAGGTTCTTGTAAATTTTTCATATAGCAGTAACTCTATCTGATCTTATCACCTGTCAAATTTAAAAAAAGAAACCCTATTAAGTAAGATTTGAAACTTGTACTCTCAAATCTGCCAGATTCTGAATGGGAAGGAAGATATTATCATCCACTGGAACATAAACCTTCACGCTCTTACCACTATCCTCTCATGGTCCTGAGCATGAAATTATCTCATTTTTGCACCTCAGGATCTGAAACCCCAGAGTTGCAGAGGAACTATCTTTCTCAAAGAATAGACTAATAAATATCATCAGACTACATTGCATTTAGTTATCTAAATTAACAAGTAAACAAACTTACTCACTGTTCAAACACCTTTTTAATTAAAATTCCTGTGTGAAATTTACTGCAGTTATAAACCAGAAGAGTAATTAGTAGTGTGGCATAGACAGTTAGGACTTGGGCCATAATTAAAATAAATACAGCTTATTAATAAATAAATTGTCAACAAGCCAGTTCTGTGACTCAATAACAGCTTAATTCTGACCATTTGTTTCTTGTTTAAAATGGAGAACCTAAACTTAATGTAACATGGGCAAGAATACAAAGAAAAAAGATGTCTGCTGGGTTTTTCACTTTCTCTGAAATTGAAGAACAATAGAGAAAACTGAAATAGTAACTTTTCTGCATATTTCTCCACCAATGCAAATTAATAACCTCTAGCAACAGGCAGCATGAGGCCCCACATAACATGGGGGTTTTGTGTGATGGTACCAGGTTATTTCTGCTTCAGCTGCATTCAACAGAAATTCCTTCACAAAGATTCATGCGAAAAAGAAAGGAAGGTAGAAATGTCATGTATATCAAAAGACATAAACTATTAAGGAAGTGAAATCCTTTGAAGAAGCAAAGGTTTCCTTAGCAAGGAACCATTCCGTAATTTCCTTACCCAGCACTATGCATCTCTCCATGTTTTCTAGATAACTGCGTTGTACTTGATGCACTAGTGGCATCAAAGTTGCATCCTAGGTTTCCTCTGACTTCTCATCCCCAACCACTTGCACATGGCTGTGAGGTAAAGGCAGATATTTCATCCTGCCTGGTGCAATCCTAGGCAAATGCTAACCCTTCTTTAAATCCAACAACATTGCCGGTGCCTTTGTGATTGTGGCAAACTAAATCAGGAGGTGGCAAACACAGGGGGCATGAGCTGATCTATGCTTTTGCATTCAAACCGCTTACACAGGTGACACGGGTCAACTCAGAAGGCAGCTTGAGTTTAGGAGAAAAGCCTTGGAACCGCATATGAAAGTGGACCCAAAAACCAATAGGGCTTTGGTCTGGGCTGAAAGGCCCAAGCAATTAATTAAAGCAATTTTTTGTTTAAAAGCAACCCATTCACATTTAATTTCACCCACAATAACACCCACAGTATGTTAGGGATGAATGTGGCAACTGGGCTCTCCAGTCAGTCTGACAAGGAGGAACATCTCAGTTGGCTTTGATTTCACCGTTACCCCATAAAATGTTAAAAAATCTAGGCATTTTGAGGTTTGCTTTTTTTCAGATATAACATGTTGGCATGTTAGAGAAACAATCACAGTCCATAAGACACCACACTGAAATCCAGGTGTCCAGAGCTTAAAACTTTCGGAAAGGCATTTTTGCCTAACTTGCCTGATTTTACATCAGTAATGCAGCAGCACCAGTCTCAGATTTCACTGGACTGTGGCAAGAAAAGGACCTGCAGGGCATCCAGACACCATAAATGAGACACAGCTATGTCGAGATCAATGGCTCTCTGAATCAACCGAAGGTGAGGTTACCCAGACTTCTCAATAACAATGCCTGGGCATGAGAATATTTTCAAGACACAGTTGTTTAATTGTTCTAAACTTGAGTCTTCAAGCTGATGGCTGGGTTTTTCTTTTGGCCACTTCAACCTCCTACAAGCCTACCCTCACTTGAGGAGCATGGGCATGAAGAGGACTAACGATGGCAAACACACAAGTAGGCTGAGAGAGCTGAAGGTTAAGGGTTTGTGAGTTTTTATGTAAAATACCTGCCTCCTCAAACATCAACTGAGATTGATGATTGCACCAGCTGAGAAAGAGTCTTCATCAGCTCCATGGAAGGAAACTGAAAGGCCTTCAGTAGAATTTGCTGTTCATTAAGGATACTCAGCCACAGGCTGATGGTTTCAGTGAGACAGTAACATTTGAAATGAAAATCAAGAGTCCAAGGAGCAGTACACACAAGATGGCAGTAATTAATCAAGGAATTTAAAAGGGAGGAGATGACCTAGAAAAAGAAAAGAAAAAACAAAGCAAAGAAAGAAAGAAACACAGAAAAAAATAAATGAAGGCCTGAAATTGAAGTCTAAAACTCACCTCAAGCCAAGTCTTATGCAAGGAAGATGATAAATATTAAACAATAAACTTAAGAGCAGTTGTTCACTTCATGGTCTCCAAAATGTAATGTTGATGCACCGGTAAATGCGGTCATTGGTTTTCTTCCAAACAGCTTGAAACTGACCCATTTTCCTCATGAAAATAATCATATTAAAGATAATTTATTAATTTAGGATGTGCATAATTTTTGCATAATGAAACAGAATCCAAAGTTGGACTGCTAGGATACAAACAAAATATCTTACTCTGTCAGGCAACTAAGGAAAAAACTGAGTAAAAAAAGGAAAGTTTAAAATTCTATGAAGACTTTTTAAAGTTGGCTTGACAAGATATGCATATATCCAACTGCAGAAGATCAAAGACTAGTGACTTAGTGTTACCTAGCTTCCACTTTTGGTTCCTATTCCCCAAGAGAAGGGGAAAAAACTGAATAAAGTTAGGAAGACAAACATAGAGAGAAAATTCAATTAATTTTCAGCAAACATTACAGACAATTCTTTGGGCCCAGTGTCATTTACCCTCAAAGCAACTTAAGCACTAATTCCTGACAACAGTGTTTTTCTTGACAGTATGGGACTGCATGAAAAGGGAGACAAGGCTGTCCTGGTTTGGACAGGTGTCTACTAAGGAAGGCAGGAGTCC
>VYZQ01032437.1:30253-42408 GCA_013400655.1 Mystacornis crossleyi | reverse complement strand
ATTTACATTAAGCCTAGAAAACAGGGCTATGTAGCCAGATGTTTGCTCACACACCTTAGGATTTGAAATTGCTACTCAATTTCAACCATGTTTGGAAGCTGAAGGAAATCTTAACAAGAAGAATGTTTCTATGGATTTTACACATGCACCAGTGGGTGAGGGAGTGGAACCCAAGTATTTCGTTCTTAGAACAAAGTGGAAGCAGAACTCAATTTCTATGCATTTTTTCCGACAGTGGATGGCTGCTGGCTAGTCCTAGAGAGAGCCACAGCACAGCTGATTCTTTTCCTGGAGGGTAGGAAAGATGTGTGTTGAATTATACAAGTGAGAAAAGAAATACAAATTCTTCTGAAGCAAAGCTTCACTGATTCTGTTTATCACAACACCATTTTAATTGTTAAGGTTTCATTCTTAACCTATAATCAGTGAGTAAATGATTAGCTACAGTTTATCTTTGACATCTATCACATTGGACTAATATTATCATATTGGATTGTGATAGAGTTGATATGATTTCTGCTGATCTTACATGTGACTAGACCAGGCTGGCAGCTGTGCAAGTTGCATTTGAGAATGCTATATCTACATTGTAGCCAAATTTCCCTGATATGACTTAAACTCTATTCTGTTTCCAGTATTTCTTATCACACTGTGCCTCATCTCTTAAAATATACAGTTGTAGAAAAATTTAGGTGGAAGGGACCCCTGTGGTTCTTCTGTTGTGACCTCTTAGTGTTGCAACAGTGTTCAGGGACGGACATATAGCAACATAATTCAGGCAGGCAGAGATGAGGGTAAGATGGAGGAACTTTATTGAGAAAAACCAAGACCCTTATATGTGCTATCTAACAAAGAAGAGGTGTCACAGCTCTGTTAGACAGACGCCTCTCCTGACCATTGGTTAGCTAATTAAAATGTGACAAATAACACCTGCAAAAGATAGTTTACAAAACATACAGAATAGTTTACATACTTTTCTTAGTTCTCAGATCAGTCCTGTGAGAAAGAAAGGCTTTCTCACAGACTACTAGAAGCTGGAGTTTTCTCTCCANAGGTTTCATTCTTAACCTATAATCAGTGAGTAAATGATTAGCTACAGTTTATCTTTGACATCTATCACATTGGACTAATATTATCATATTGGATTGTGATAGAGTTGATATGATTTCTGCTGATCTTACATGTGACTAGACCAGGCTGGCAGCTGTGCAAGTTGCATTTGAGAATGCTATATCTACATTGTAGCCAAATTTCCCTGATATGACTTAAACTCTATTCTGTTTCCAGTATTTCTTATCACACTGTGCCTCATCTCTTAAAATATACAGTTGTAGAAAAATTTAGGTGGAAGGGACCCCTGTGGTTCTTCTGTTGTGACCTCTTAGTGTTGCAACAGTGTTCAGGGACGGACATATAGCAACATAATTCAGGCAGGCAGAGATGAGGGTAAGATGGAGGAACTTTATTGAGAAAAACCAAGACCCTTATATGTGCTATCTAACAAAGAAGAGGTGTCACAGCTCTGTTAGACAGACGCCTCTCCTGACCATTGGTTAGCTAATTAAAATGTGACAAATAACACCTGCAAAAGATAGTTTACAAAACATACAGAATAGTTTACATACTTTTCTTAGTTCTCAGATCAGTCCTGTGAGAAAGAAAGGCTTTCTCACAGACTACTAGAAGCTGGAGTTTTCTCTCCAATTGAGCTTTTTGCATCCACATCTTAGTGCACAACTCACATCAAGCCTCAGTGTAAAAGTCAATGTCCAACCGAGTTTTGCAATCCCTAAGAATGGAAATTCCACATCCTCTCCAAGCAATCTCTTCCAGTCCTTCAGCATTATCGTGGAGAACCATTTTTTAAATATACAATTACAATTTCCTTTGTTGCACCTTCTGACCAATATCTTTTCCCCTTGTGCATCTCTCAGATGAGAAGGCTAGAGTGCACCTTGCAGTAGGGGAATCTGCAATCAGGTCTCCTCTTCTTCAGGCACACATGCACAGAGTCCCCCCAGATACTCTTAACAGTAGGTTCTCCAGTCCCTGATCATCTTAGTAGCTCGTCCTCTTCTAGATTTTTCTCAGGTTCATCACTACCACTTTTTTTAAGTCATAGAATCATGGAATAGTTTGGGTTTGAAGGGACCTTAAAGATCATCTAGTTCTAACTCCCCTGCTGTGTGTTTGGGGCATCAACTTGGTTGCTCAGAGCCCCATCCGGCCTGGCCTTAAATCCTTCCAGGGATGGGGCATCCACAATTTCTCTGGGAAACATGTTCCACTGCATCACCACCCTCACAGTAATTATTTTTTTCCTAATGTCTAGTCTAAACGAACTCCCTTTCAGTCTGAAGCCACTAAAGGTTAGCTGTCTAAAACTGAACCCCATATTCCACATGCAGCATAACAAGTTTCTAGTACTGCAGTGTCATCATTTACATCAGTTTGTTGGTCACATTGTTGTTAATACAGCCCAAGATATGTTTCATTTCAGTACTGCAAAGGTACATTCCTCACTCGTGTTTGACTATGGCCTCACTCACAGTTTAATTGTTATGAGCCACAATTTTTAATAAGCACTGAACAGCTTCTTTCTCAAAAGGAGAATCCTCTTTATTTTTTCCCCCCTCAAACTACAGTAAACCCCCAAATTGATGCACTAACCTAAGCTGCTAATCACTTCTAGGTGTTTTGACCTGTGTACTTACAGGGTAGTGTAGAGTTGAAGATGTTATTGCTGCTGCTCTTCTTGTGTTTTGGCTCCCTTTTTAAGGTCTATATCCCATGATTACAGCATTTATTCATTTGAGGCTCACAGACTCTGACTTCAGTCTTGTCCTCCCTCATAATTTAACACTGCTTTGAGGGCCTGGTTTATGAGGAAACTTGCATTCACCGGAGGAGTAGCAATTCCTCTGTTAGGAACCTCAGGTGAGAACTTATGTTGAAACATTTTTCCAGCAGGCTTGTTAGTGAACAGAGTCCTCCTAACTGGTTGTTTCTGTCTTTGAAATGCACTTTGTACGTCTTCCAATTCCACCTACTGTAAATGCTGTTGACCTGCAGGAGGGTTCACTATGTTTCATGCTTTCTACTTTGGTAAGACACAGCCCCTTGCTACATGCACGGATCATGTATTTCCTAGAAATTCCATTTCTAGTTCAGTAGGCTGGGCCTTGGTCTCATTTCAGTCACATGAATCTACAAGGTGAGAAAAACCTATAGTTTCTATGAGTTTGAGCCTTAACGTTCCTTAAATCTTCTCAGTCTATATATTTAGATTTTTTAAAATCAGAACATTTAAAAGGTGTTCAAGCTTCTGGGGAAAGTTTTTTTCTTCCACATTTGATTCTTAATAAGGTGTCATGGGTTGACACCTCTTCCTGCTTTTCAGGTTTTTCTTCCTTTTGGCTCTGTTTCCTGGAGGAAGTGGTTTGCAGCAACAGGTGTTGTAATTTCCTCCAGAACTGGACAGAACCAATCAATTAACTGATTTGAATATTGACAGCTCTATTGAGCCACTTAGAGAAGGGGTATGCCCTGTGAATTCAGATTAAAAGGAGATGAAGGGCGGGAATCTTTCTCTTGCTCTTCCGGCGAAGACAGAGGTAACAGAGGGCCCGCTCAGCCCCCTTGGGTGGGGCTGGGCCGGCCCGGCGGGGCCCGACTGGGCCCTGCCACCGCGAGCCCAGGTGCAGGCCTGGTGGGAGGCCAGGCCGGGCCATGGTCCAGCTCCGCCGCGGGGCCATGGCCTTCACCTTCCTCCCCTCGGCCCCAGGGGTGGGGGGCCACAGCCCCAGGCCCAGGGGTGGCGGGGCTGAGATGCTTCCCCCCCCCCCCCCCTTCAAACCCAGCTCTGGCTGCAAACAGCTGCACAGCCGAGGCTGCCGCTTCACGAGAGATAACATCCAGTTTTCAAGGTCCCGCACGGGAGGACTGGCCTCTGCAGTGCTGTAAGTTTTTCCTCCGAGATATGAAACCTGCAATCCTTTCCCAGGAAAGGCAAAGACACAGAAGAAAGGACTGAAGCCTAGAGAGAGGAGAGAGAGGAGATGCTAGAAGCTGAAAGCTCTTTTGTAAACCTATGGTGATGGACTCAGATATAGAAACTCCCTTTTAATTTCATTATAAGCTTTTGGGGGGGGAAAGAGCTTTCCAGCTGAGATGAAGATGATTTTGGATTTGTTTTTTCTCTTCTTCTTTTTTCCTGGACTGTTTCAAACCAAGGTGTAGGCCTGAGGTGAAATGCTAACCTTGGCCCCGATCTGATGAGAGGAGCTACCTACAGAAGGACGTTGAATTTTTTACTACAGGTTTTCTCTCTATTAGCGAGGGGATTTTATCCTGGAGATGGATGAAGAGAACTTTTGTTTTTCTGGAAGTGCTTGTCCTTAAAATTATACCCCCTGCAGCTAAAGGTGAATCCTTGAACACGGTTGTGGGCAAAGCTGTGGATCAAGGTAAAGGGACCCTCACATGTCAACAGAAAACCACCCCAGACAGCGGTTGTGCTGTGATGTGGATGCCATGAGAAGATTGTTCTTGTGGAAAAGTTCCATAGCTGAGCAAAAGAGACTTCTCTCACTCAATGGACTGACATAAGATTGTTATAGAGGGGCAAACCAGCTGAATTGCTTTTAAGTTTGTGTCTTTGTATTATAGGTGGATGGAGGAGATGCTGGAGAAAAAGGGGGGTTAATTTGCTGTAATTCCTTTTTATTCCACTTTACTTTTAGTTGTAGTAATAAACTTCATTATATTCTTTAAGTTTGGTGCCTGCTTTGTATTCCTCCCTGTTCTTATCTCAAAGAAAAGGGGAAAATGCGAATCAAACCACTACATCTCTGACTCATAATCTCTGTAACTCTCATCCATTTCAACTTTACAACCACATTTCTGGATGAGTTTCCACTGAGAGCTTTATCTTCTGAAACTGTGTGTTTGGTGTTTTCCAGGAATTGGCAATGGCCAAATACTAAAGCAAATATCTTCGTGTCAGTGTCTTCCAAACAGCACAGGAGTACTCTCATGGTGGTGTTGGTATTAGCACACATCATAAATTAAGTCTACTTTGACATCCTAATCAAGGGTCAGGATGCATACTATCCTGGAATTTGTGCTGATGCAGGGAAATGACAGAGGAAACAAGTTCATTCAGCAGTGATTTGTGTAAGTTGGTACCTAACACAAGAACCATATAGGACCTTTAATGAGACGTATCAGCCACATGCTCTTCATTTCAGCTTTATGTAGGTAACTAATAAATCAAGAGGAAAAATCTCTTGGAAGACCCAGGAAAAGTGAGACTTGCCCCTTCTTCTGAAGTTCACAGAATTATAGAAAGTAGAATTGTAGCTACTGTATCCAGATGTTGTGAATTAAGTGCTTGTTACTCCTCTGTCATGTATCCTTAAATTCCAGCACTACCTACTGCCCCCAGCCTGTGGACTTCCATCACATCCCTGCCTTCATTCAGGATACCACAAAAGCGGATTTTATCCTTTCAGCTTCCTGTAATTAGAAATTTGCTACAGTTATTAACTTGTTGTGGCTGAATGAAAAAATTTCCACGTACTTTCTTCTCTGAAGACAACACTGGTAATTCTAAGATGCAAATTTGATTACAACATAAAAGAGAATGTCTTTTCAAGTAAATTAATATTTATAAACTATCTACATGAAACTGTTTTTCCATTTTTACTTAAACATATGCTTTTTCTTCAGCAGCCACAAGATGGGAGTATTGACCCTTAAAGCTCTTGTTCTGTTCTTTGGTTTTTCTTTTTTTTACTCTTGTGTTGTGCCAGGCAGAGACTTAGAGAATATGGTTTTGTTTCCTTCCTGAACAAGTTCTCTGCAATGAACTAAACTGGAGAGAATTTCTGGGATGTTTAGAGAATGTTAGCCAGCTTTATTCCCAACATGAACCCAGGAGGCAAATGTTGTGTGTACATGAAAAGAATTTCTTGTGTCTAAGCATCACATTTCTCTGATACAAGTTTCAGAGTGATTCTTTTTCAGTTCTGCACTGATCTACCACCTTTTCAGATAATGGGTTCCCTTTAGTACTCTCACAAGGCTGTAAGGATAAGTGGAGCAACAGATCAAAACGCTGCATTTACAGGCCACCATCTGCGAGTCTGAAAGAACACAGCTTGTGTGATAAAACAATCAATGCTGAGTAATT
Source organism: Mystacornis crossleyi (assembly GCA_013400655.1). NCBI lineage: Eukaryota > Metazoa > Chordata > Aves > Passeriformes > Timaliidae > Mystacornis > Mystacornis crossleyi. The sequence continues at coordinate 36,215 of VYZQ01032437.1, read as the reverse complement.
TGGGGAATGAGAGCTTAGGTTAAGAAAACATTAAGAACAAGAAAATCCCAGTTAAATGTTATTATATGGGCAACTGGACAACTCCTTTTTCTGCCTTTAGGCTTATTTCTGGAAGGTTTGATGCAGAGATGTCCTCCTATTTGTCATATGGCCCACAGAGCCTATAAAGGCACTAAAAGAAAATGAACCAATTCAAAAGTTTCTGAGCAGTGAGGAAGTTCAGACATGAACCTCCTTGGCCTGTGCTCAAAGCATTCAAATCTTTATGTGCACACAGTGTGACCTGTACCCATCTTATGTCTGAAACACAACATCATCCAAGATGCCTTTTACTGTTTTTTCAAATTTTCATTGTCACACCAGTCCTCCCCTTGTCCTTCAGTTAAAGAGGGAAGTATTTTACAAAGCAGTGTGTAGGAGGTATTTGGATACCTCGTTACCTGTTAGAGGGGTTTGTATATGTATTCAGAAGTCTGTGAATGGCCTTGAAAAAATGCGAAGTTTGAGCAGTTGTCCTTATGGTGATCCACCTGGTATAAAGAAGAGAAAAAATGACTTAACTATTACATGCTGGATGCAGGTATTAAAACAAAAGTAATCAGACAAAATATAATTTCCAGTTTTGTTAATTAGATATGTGCTATAAACAAGTAATATTCTAATATATTTTCCAAAGAAATTGACTTCTAATGAAATAATTAAAAGGAAAAGTAAGGTTTTTTTTCAGAAGCCACTGAGAAACTTGAAATCAGACTGTAGGGTTTACTGTTTTGTTTGTTTGTTTGTTTGTAACATGCTAATGTTTCTTTCCGCTTTGTTCTTTTCCATTAAAAACTCTTAAAATTTATGCTGGGTTTAAACTAGTTTATTAATAGTAGGGAGGAAGACACCTTGTTTATTTGGTTGGGTTTTTTTCTTTGTATAGATGATGAGAATAAAAAACAGTTTAGCCATTACAATTTGCCTTGGTAAATGTAACCTTTTCAAGGTTTGATATCTGTACCTAGCTACAAATAATTAGCCAGCTTTGGTCTGCATTTAACAAGATGAAAACTTAAATCTTCTTACTCTTATATTGTAGACACACTGAGATATTTTGTGCTAATTTTCCTACTGTGCATACAATAACAAAAAGACTGAGCTGCCTTGTGGCAAGAAGTAACAAAAGTGCAGCAGACATATCACGCTCTCCCCACATGCCTGGGCCTCATACTGAATCTGAAACCTTGTCTTTCCTCACTGTGATCCTGTTAGAAACTTGATGTTTTGGCCTCTACAAGGATAAAGCAAACTTTTCATAGACATGCACAAATAGCTGAGGAAATACACCTTAGACTTAGACCCACATTTAAGGAAATAAAAAGAAAGTTTCACTAAGAGAGGAGGAAAGGAAGTGTGGCATTTTTATGGCAAATAGCATGATGTCTGTTTGGCAGAAGTGACCCTGGAAGAGGATGCTTTCTGCCCTCCTTCTGCAGTTGCCTGTTTTTTCCTTGAATATGTAGTACTATGATAAATGGCTGGCAGTATGTTTCACAAAAGACTATTGCAGTGCCTCCTGAGTGTGACACTACAGCTCTTCTGTGAGTGCCATTTCAGGCCTTCCTAAGGCTCTCCTCAGCCATCTGGTGCATATTTATGGAGGAAAGGGATTAATTCCCAGGTGAAAAGCAGACATAGCACAAGGAGTACAGAAATTTTAAAACTCATTGTTAGTTTGGTTACATCTTGGGAAAACCTCCAGAAAAATAGAACTGGTTTTCCTTTCCCACCAGTTCATTTTAATTGGGATTTTAAGGTCCTGGCTGTTAAACTGCCTGGTAGGAAGGCATATATGAACTGTGTTTCTTAAATGAGAACACTTCAGATATAAATGTAAAAACACTTCATCAGAAAATATAATATTGGAGATGCCACTTCATTTAAAAATGTTGTCTGAGTGAAGGAACCCTGTTATAGTACCAGGCTGTGTATCTCTGTAATGACTTCAAGTGGGATCAATGGTTTCTACATACAGTAAAATTGAAGGTAATTATGGAAACCATGTTCCTATGTGTGCCCAGGCCTGGAAGGCTGAATTCAAGTCTATTTCCACACTCTGTGGTAAGATTGGATCCAAAGGAGAATCACAAGCTAGATGAAACAGGAGATACGCAATACCACGTCTGGGTCAGTTAACAGCCATGAGAGGCCTCAATATGCACCTCATTTTGGGGGGGATTTAATAAGGTGTTTCTAACTGCCTCACACAGGGGATTTTCTACTGGTGTTTTGTGGATTTTATTATAAGCAAAACAGTTCCATGCCTGCCTCCAAGCTTATGAGACAGTTTGGTAAGGTATTAAATGATTTCCATCTTTCATCTCATATAAGAATCCATTAATTTCAAACGCACTGGCAGTCCCAAAGAAACCAGTGGTCCTTGTTAGAAATAGAGTCTAAAAGGTTATTCTGTGCTCCTGGGATGTCACCCAAATGTAAGATATCATGTTATTGCAACAGTGATATTGATGAGATATACGACTCTTTACAGAAGTTCGATTCATCTGGTTTTGTTTAGTTATCTTTCCATAATAAACTTTGAGTAGGGTTTGTTCATGTTTTTTGGGTTTTTTTTTTTTTTTTCAGTATGGTGAAGAGTATGTTAGCAAAGCACCATCACAGAAGTACGAAAGAGAGAGGCATAATAGCGTGAAGAGCTCGAGAGTAATTCACCTTTTCATAACCAGTGTGACAAAAAGTGGCAAAAAAGAATTTTCTCTAAAGGTCTAAATGCAAGTGGGTTAAAATGGTGATGGCATTTTTAGTTCACTGAAGGCTGTAGACAAACAAAAATATTTCCCATATCTTGTACAAGTTCAGAAAGTATTGCGGAAGAGATCTATAATGTAAATCTTTTAGCGGTGGAACAGAAATATAGGACATTTCTGGTCTTAGTGTCTCCTTTATTTTGTTTTGTTCTGTCAGCAGATTGCACTCTGCATGTAGCTGTACTGCCCAAGGACTCTGATGATCTGATGGATAGAGATCACACGGGCCACGTGAAGCATGGCCTGTATGGCCTATTGCCTTTTCACGCTTCCTGGAACAGCCAAGGCAGAACAAGGAAGGGACAAGGCTAGTTGGGGTTCCCCTGAAACTGAAATTCAATTGCATGTCTCCTGTAGACCTAATGTCATTGTAAAAATTGGCCTGAACATTTTACCTTTAATCATGCCAACGTGAACTCTCTTTGATATGAAAGATGGGTTACCCTCATCTGCCTTTATTGTCATATTATGAGCGAGCCTCAGTAAACTGGGTAGCAAGATGTAGACCTTTCAGGAAACCCAGGCATGAAGTGAACAGCTTTCTCAGCCCTTGCAAGTACATGGGATTGATCTGTTTGCTGTACAATCCCCAAGCCCCAGGCTATGGATAAAATTTCTTAGAAGAGAGGCAAAGTAAATCAATTTTGTTCTGTTGCTGGGGTAAAGTTGGTCAATAGATGATATTTTAAAGCACCTTCATCAACAATTTATGAGATTTATTCAGTTTATGCGAAAGAGCACTCCATAATCATCACTACACAGTGATGGCCCAACAGGGTGTTGCTAACTGGATATCATTTAATAAAAGTTTTTCAAGTGCTCAGCATGCTTTCATCAGAGGGTGATTTTTGTTTTTATCCTTGTTTTGTATGAACGTTAGGAGGTAATCAAGAAGTTATAAAAGTTGATGATTTATGAAGCTTTTGAAGTGGTGGGTGAAGTTGTAGGCTAGATATAATGCTCATATTGATCAAACTGTTGGTAAAAGCATGATAACACTGTTGACTAAAAGTACTATTAAAATAAATGTCATGACAGGCTGCTAAATAGAGATCTACTATTATTTAAATAACTTGATTTTGGTTAATATTGGTCATGGTCAACATTGGGCTATATTGTGTTGATATGCACATAAACCTCACAGATATTACCGTATTGTCACTGTGTTTTCAGAACTGGAAAAGTAGTTACATAGTTACCAAATTTTTCCTACACCAGCCCTTTAAATTCTTATGTTTTCAGCAGTATTCTTGTCTCTTACACTAATAACTTTTTGAAATTTTTGTTCCATGCCCATGGCTTCATCCCAGTCTGCTCTTTCAATAACTTTTCTTGCTTTGTCAATAAGTTTTTTTTAAATACAATTCTCATTTTTCTTCCTTTTGTTTTTCTCATATTCTAAGACTACTTTGTTTATGGTCTTACTTGTTGCAGTTTTGAAATCACAGGGGAAAGCAAAGTCATAATTTTTCTTTTTGCATGTGTAGTCCCATATGCAAATAGGACTACATTAATTCCAGTTAATTCCTGTTATATATTGCCCACAATTTAAAAAGACTTTCAAGAACTTATTTTTAAACCTCTATCAGTATCTCTAACTAAGTCCTTCTTTTTAGCTTTTTTCTCTCCCATTAGTATGTTTTTATTTCCATTTCTAGCTACTTGCCCTCTGAGGAGAGTGTCAGAATTTATAATTCTCTTAATGAAAAATCACCAACCCCCCCTCAAAACAAACAACTTCCCTCAACACAAAAAAAACTCCCAAACCCCAAAAACAAATCAACAAAAAACCAGCAGAAAATTTTGACCAATTTTTTTTGTTCTCATTTTCATAAATTTTAATTTTACTTCTCCATCCTCTAATTTATTCACAGTCTGTATCACTGGATCCTGTTGAAGAGCTGGTATGTTCATACCAATGTCTTTTCAATTTACTAGTTGTTATTTGAGTTAAAATATGCAGAGAGCCTCAAAGTTCGGAAAACAATCCAGTTCTATCCATTAGGGCTGCTCAGGTTCCCTCTCTGCCTTTTTAATGTGCAGAATTTTGTGTCTTTATTTTTCTGGTATTGGTGCTGGCTGATGTTTTTCAGATAAAAATACTGGTTTGTATCCTTTTGGAATGAGATCTCTGCTTTTTGGTTGCTTTATTTCTCACGCATCTCAACCTAGCCATGATATGAGAAGATCCAAACTTAATAAGAAAAATCTGCAAAATCTGTTTTATTCTGTAGAATAATTTTTCAAAGTAAACAAATGTGTGTCATGAAAAACACTTTTCAAGGACCTCACCTGAGAGCACAGCTGTCCTGGTCTCTATTTGTGGGTGATCATCTGAGGCATGATACAGATCTCTACAGGTTATGCTGTGTTCCTCTGGAACGACAATTTCCCTTCAATCTAATCTACACAAATTATTTATGTTTATGGTGTGGCCGTTTCTTTTCATATATAAGTAAATTAGGTAAAAATCACTAGAATAACATCAGTATCATAAAAGCAATGTGAAACAGAGTCACTTACTCTTTTAATGTTAGACTTGGTGTTTTGCTATTATTCTGTAATCTTTTGATAAGAATTTTAGGGTTTTTTTTCAGAAGAATTTCAGAAGATCGCTCACTGATATGAATAAAGCAACTTTCATTGGTGTTAGTTATTGTCTTCATTATATAACTGAACAAATGTCTTAAGTGTAAAATTGATGAAAAGACACAATACAGCTGCTGGAAGTTTTTTTCAAATTAATTTAGAAAATTTTGCTACCAATAAAAGTTTCTTCATTATTCATACAACCACGGAGATCAAGATTTCTATAGCAAAATCTTAGAATGTCAAGGAATGCTGTCAAATCTGCATGTGGCTTTCAAATCTCTTCAAAATATGGTGAGTTATCTCTGGAGTACTTCTGAAGCTGGGAAACTCTAAGTCATATTGAAAGGATTTTTCAAACAAGTAAGTATTGCTATGTCTCTGTTCAAAGGTTTGATTCCAAATACCGTAAAAGACCAGACTGGTACTCTGTGTTATATATACAGAAGCTTTATCATATACTAAAACTAGACTAAATTTGCGACAAAAGAATAACTTTTATGTCTGTGGCTGTTGCACTTCAAATATAATCTTTCCTGAAGCATGTAGAGTAATACAGAGTA
>VYZQ01032432.1:1323-13372 GCA_013400655.1 Mystacornis crossleyi | reverse complement strand
TATATATATACAACCACACTTACATGTGTGCTATGAGCCACACAAGACACCTCTGCATGCCAGGGCAGAGGATGAAGAAACAAATACTCAGTGTCACGTTGTGTAACATTATATGAAGCATTCTTATGCTATAAAAATAAAGAGAAATTAATCCATTGCAGCCTGTCATATGCTATAAAAATAAAGTGAAATTAATCCATTGTAACCTGATTCAGGAATTACTGCCATAATCCGGAAAGAGCGATGAGATTTTACAATTACAGACTGCTTTCTCATGTAAATAAAGAAATTAAAGAATTACTCAAATACTGAAAAATTCTGGGTTTACCTTTCCTATTAACTACAAAGGTGTGAATTTTGGTTCAATAACTGTTCTTCTCGTCTATGAATAGGAACCACAACTGTTTACTCCAGTGCTTATGTTTCTAAAGTCAGAAAAGCCAAAAATCTTTCTCTACTGGAACTTTCTGGAATGCAGGTGTCTGTATTTCATGCATCTGACATTTCTTCTACTTATCTTTTACTAATGGAAGTTTGAAAAAAAAGTGGTAGATGCTAATGAAGTAAACAGAAGCCATTATCTGTATGTCCATAGATCTGAATGTCTCAGGCCAGACATTCATTACTCCCTAGGACATGGCTTTTATGGATTTAGCCCTGACTCCCGAATTGAAGGAGTCTGAAAACCAAGTAAGACCTGTTAGTCATACACATTTCTGGTGAAACTCAAAACGGTTTTGTTCCACAAGTGATATTTACCTGTTATAATTGCTTCTCAGTAATTGCTAAATGACATTAAAGTGGTGCAAAGTACTTGCAAGGTTTTTTTTTGTTTGTTTTTGTTTTTTAGTATTATTATTAATTTTTTAAGAATTATTTTCGATGAAGAGCGCATCCTTAGAACCTTTTTGCAGTTAGAGTCTGTCACACTGCTAGTGCAGGGAATGAGTTAGTAGGTGGCTCTTGCCATTACCATTTCTCAGCCTCCAGGAAAGCCCCACACCCCATGTAATCAGAGCATNTGCAAAGATATACACATCTTTTAATTATGCACTTTAGGAATCTGATTGCTTTTAATCGTGCTAAGCAAAATACAGAAACCAGTGCAAGTAGTATATTTTTCCAGTCAAAGGTTTAAAAAATTGTATTAGCAAATAGAAAAATAGAAAGAACACTAACCTTATTTTTTTAAATTGCTTTAATGATGTCAGAGCCCTGTGTATGAATTGTCATTGACTGCACTAAGAATCTATCCATTGTATACAAGTCATTATAAAGCCTCTGTGCTTTCTTACAGAAATAAAACCTTTTCCTTTTTTATCATTGAAAATGACTTGTGTAGGGAGATAAAGAATAGTTAATAATTATGGATAATAGAAAAGCCATCCTTTCATTTCAGCCCAAAAAAATATTCTTTAGAATGTCATGAGATTTATTTTTCACAAAATATTGTTAAAGGTTGCTGTGGTCTGTAATAATCTTGTGCAGACTAAACTTTTGTCAAAACGTGTTTCTGTGATGACTAGTGTCAACAAAAATAAAAAAAGGTTAAACTCTTCACCTTCCATAGCACAGATTATCCCTGTTTGGCTGGGATTTTCCTTTCCACTGAAATCTCATGTTAAATGCTCCTGTTTTACAGATGGACTGTTGTAAAATAATTATCAGGTTTGATACCTTTAATCAACTTTCACGTGCCAATATAAATCAGAACTTTTGCTAGTCTGGCATATTTTTTCAGTAAGGAAGTGTAATATTCATACCATGAGGTAGACATCTAAAATCAGTTGAATTCATCACACCTCTCCAGAGACCATAGGGGCATCAAAATTAACTCTGATGCTACACATTTGGGCAGATAAAATCACTGCAGGAATTTCTTTAAGGAATTTTGATTGCAGGTGATAAGGTCAGTGCCAAAATGAAGTCTTATCTCCTGGAAGGCTGGAGTGTGTCCTTGGTGGCATGGCACTGGATTTGATGTCTGCATTTTTTACTTACAATTAAAAACTGAATTTAATACACTATAGTGGGATGAAATTTGGGGGATATAGGAAAGTTAATGAAGCCAGAATTTGGTCTATGCTGACATTAGCATATATGGAGCAACAGGTAGTTCATTGTACAATTTCTTATTTTTAATAAGGAATTCAAATTTATCTTAAATAAAAAGTCAATAATTTTAAGCCAAACTGAAAAATCAAAGAGGGCTCAAAATGCAAGTTAGGATTCAGTAGCTTCCTTTTAATAATCTCCTGAACTAAAATGTCTGATAGTTTAATATTATATTTTATAGTAATATTAGTATAAATTTCTCTTGTGACAAAAGAAAATTTGTTTTGGAATTCATTTGCATACAAGTGGGATGTCATGGTGTTACTGAATACTGATTTTGGAAATCATTTCTTCACATCAGTGCTAGTAGACATCAGACTGTATTATGTTTAAATTCTGCCAAAGGTAAAAATTTAGTGCTGTGTATGCTTTGTTCACAAACATTGCTATAAATATACTTAAAGAACCAATAAAACCATGCAAGGTGAAATGTTTCCAGGAGAAAATTATTGTACATGTTATGTTTAAGGATATTTTGGTAATCAGTAAAGGACAGAGATGATTGATAGCAACTTTTGCTCATTTTTTTTTCTTTCCTGTCATATAATAGTTATTTCCGTAATTAGTTATATACTGCCTGAACATGATCTTGCACTTTTTTAGAACCATGAGGGGAAACCAGGGAAGTATCGTCCACAGTAATTAAATTCTTGTCACCTACTGTACCACCTTTTCTAGTATATATATACAACCACACTTACATGTGTGCTATGAGCCACACAAGACACCTCTGCACGCCAGGGCAGAGGATGAAGAAACAAATACTCAGTGTCACGTTGTGTAACATTATATGAAGCATTCTTATGCTATAAAAATAAAGAGAAATTAATCCATTGCAGCCTGTCATATGCTATAAAAATAAAGTGAAATTAATCCATTGTAACCTGATTCAGGAATTACTGCCATAATCCGGAAAGAGCGATGAGATTTTACAATTACAGACTGCTTTCTCATGTAAATAAAGAAATTAAAGAATTACTCAAATACTGAAAAATTCTGGGTTTACCTTTCCTATTAACTACAAAGGTGTGAATTTTGGTTCAATAACTGTTCTTCTCGTCTATGAATAGGAACCACAACTGTTTACTCCAGTGCTTATGTTTCTAAAGTCAGAAAAGCCAAAAATCTTTCTCTACTGGAACTTTCTGGAATGCAGGTGTCTGTATTTCATGCATCTGACATTTCTTCTACTTATCTTTTACTAATGGAAGTTTGAAAAAAAAGTGGTAGATGCTAATGAAGTAAACAGAAGCCATTATCTGTATGTCCATAGATCTGAATGTCTGAGGCCAGACATTCATTACTCCCTAGGACATGGCTTTTATGAATTTAGCCCTGACTCCCGAATTGAAGGAGTCTGAAAACCAAGTAAGACCTGTTAGTCATACACATTTCTGGTGAAACTCAAAACGGTTTTGTTCCACAAGTGATATTTACCTGTTATAATTGCTTCTCAGTAATTGCTAAATGACATTAAAGTGGTGCANAACTACTGCAGCTCCTAAAGCTGCTTTTACCTGAGTGTTGTCCAGGTTTCCTTCTTTCCCTTTAAGAAAAAACACATATTTGTTTCTCATTTCAGTGCCTGTATATGCCCACAGGAGCCTCAAAATGCTTCTTGTAGGTTGTGTCTGGTGAGGTCAATCCATAAAAGTAGAAAACTAAATGAAATGGTCAAATAAATGCAACACCCAAGTTCAAGAGCATACAAGTAGCACCCTGACTTCAGTTCAAAAATGTTGCTTAATAAATTTTTAAAGCAGTCTTGCTTGGGCACTGGCTTTTCTAGAAAATTAAATATTAAGAGCTTGCAAATCATCTTATTCTGATGCCTCCATTTTCTCGTCTTGCTGTGGTTAGTGAGATCTCCCAAATCAAAGCTGTAGCCTGAATGAGCCTCCATACCTCTTCCTCTGGGGTTATAAGAGCGGTGTTGCCATTTTGTCCAATTTGTCAACACCTGAGTTTGCTGCACTTTCCCAAATTACAAACATACACTGTCAAAAATTTATGAAACCATGGCAGATACAAATGCCTGAGCTATCAGCTGAGATCCTCTTTTTGTCTATTTTCACTTCCCTTTCCGCTTTCTTCACAACATACTGTATCACTCTTCCAAAAATACTGATCAAAAAAAGACTGCTTTTTTCCCATGTCTGCTATGTATATGCTGGCTGCATTTGCAAAAGTTTTCTATCTCCTGGGCATTTTCTTGGCTTATTTTCATTTTGACAATATATGCAACTATGTGTGTTGTTTTTTGCTATGCTACTGCTTTGAACTGTCTGCCTTACTGCCGCAGGTTTTTTGTTTTGGATTCCTTTCCTATTTTGGATTCTGTCTCATGCAATACTTTTGTCATTTGTTATAAGTCTCATTTTATTAGACAATATCTTTTTCTTGTAAAATTTTAGCTTGCTTTTTCAGGAGTTGATTCTAAGAATTCTAACTACTCTTTTTATTCTTACTGATCCACATTATAACCTCCTTTTTTATTAGGAATTTATCTAGCCTTTGCAAATTGCAAGACTGTCTTTTTTTAACTTAGATGAGATTCCATGTGTGGTATCATATGCCACATTTGCATCAGTTGCAAATTCTTCTTTGGCCTTCTTTGTTTCTCAGAACCAGCAGTTACGGGACATCAGGCTCCCCTGATCTCCTCCCTTTCTGCTGAGGATGACTGCTTCACAGAATCACAGAATATCCTCAGTTGGAAGGGACACACTAGGACCATGGAAGTCCAGCTTCTGGCCCTGCACAGGACAGCCCCAAGAGTCACATCATGTGCCTGAGAACATTTTTCCAATGCTTCTTGATTTCAGGCAGGCTTGATACTGTGACCACCGTCTGAACATCTCTAGGTGAATAACCTTTTCCTAATATCCAACCTAAACCTCTCCTGACACAACCTCAGGTAATTTCCTTGGGTCCTGTCACTTGTCACCACACAGAAGAGATCCATGCCTACCCCTCCGCTTCCCCTTGTGAGGAAGCTGAAGACCACACTGAGGTCTCCCCTCAGACTCCTCTTCTCCAGGCTGTACAGATCAGTTCTCTCAGCCACTCCTCATAAGCATTCCCCTCCAGAACCCTGACCATCCTCATTCCCCTCCTTTGGACACTCTCTAATAGCTGAATGTCTTTTTTATATTGTGGTGCCCAAAACTGTCCCAGCACTTGAGCTGAGGCCACCCCAGTGCAGAGCAGAGCAGGACAATCCCCTCCCTTGCCTGGCTGGTGATGCTGTGCCTGACACCCCCAGGACAGGGATGGCCCTCCTGGTTGCCAGGGCACTGCTGGCTCACGTTCAACTTGCCATTGACCAGGACCCCCAGGTGTCTTTCCGCAGTTGCTCTCCAGCCTCTCATTCCCCAGGCTATACACACAACCAGGATTGCCCCATCCCAGCTGCAGAATCAGGCACTTATTCTTTTTAAACCTCATATGGTGGGTGATCGCCCTTCTCTCTAATTTGTCAAGGTGTCTCTGCAGGGCCTCTCTGTTTTGGAGGGAGTCAACAGCTCCTCCTTATTTTCTATCCTCTGGAAACTTAGTATCCCTTCCAGTCCTGCATTCAAGTTTTTAATGAAGATGTTGAAGAGCACAGGGAGAGCCCTGTGGAACCCCATTACTGACAGGTTGCCAGTCTGATGGCCCCCCATTCACTATAACTCTTTGTGCCCACCCCATGAGCCAGTTGCTCACCATGATGTGTTTATACAGCTCTGTGCTGAATATTTTGTCTGGAAGGATACTGTGAGAGATGGTACTGAAAGCTTTACTGCAATTCTAAAACATTACATCAAATGGCTCCCCTTGATAATTAGAGGGGGTAGCTTTTCTTGTCATAAAAGAAAATCCGATTTGACAAGCAGGACTTTCCTCTCATGAATCTGTGCTGGCTGTGACCAGTGCAACTAAAGACACTGTTCTGGTCAAATTTGTGTTACTGTTGTCTTCCGAATTCCGTAGGTCTCAGTACTGGGGGAAGCTTTAAGCAGCAAAATCCTTCCAGTGTTCTTTGATACTTTCCGTGTGAGTATATGAGTTGTGGGGTAGAATCCCATTGCTGTTTTTGGTGCTTCCAGAAAATCTGCCTGATGCTGTGGCCTCAGAAGTATCTCTGCTGAAGCCTGTTGGCTGGCCTTGCATGGCACAAGTTGCATCTCTTCAGCTAAAGTTGCTCATGATCCTGCAGGAAGGAGCCTTGTAGTGATGGGAGTCTGTCTGACACTGTCCCCCAGATGGACCAATTTTTTACAGAAGTAATATCAAACCAGAATGCATGTTAACAGGAAAACAGGATGGGCAGATATGAGCTTGAGTCTGTTCCATGACCTTGTTAATATTACTGGATTAGAAGCAGTGTCAGTAATATTAGCTAGTAAATTATATATATAGGAAATTCAACTGTTAAAAGATTGAGGTCCTCAGGAGAATGAATTGATTTGCTTTCAGGAACTGAAATGAGTGTTGCCTCACTTTTTAGTCCCAAATAGCAAGCACTTAGGCATTCCCCAGGACAGAGGGAATCCCACCTTCAAATACCTTTTAAGCTTTATTTGAAGCAAAGGTATGAGCTTTGATCTCCTATCTCTGAACCCTTAGGCTTGCCAAGTCAGTCCGTCTATATCCGTAGTCCAATGAATATTTAATTATTGAAAAGTGGAATAGTGCTTATAGAACACATTATGGTGCCTAGTTGGAGTCTTCCAGCTGAAATGTGAGTCTAATTTTAATACCTGACTTCTTTGCTAATTTATCTGAAACAATCTAATTCACTGAGTAGTAATGGTGTATAGTATTTGAGTGAAAATAGAGGTTTATGAACACTGTGTGCTATAGTAAACTGAAGATATCTTGCCTTCCGATTTGGCTTGTTTATACAGAATTAAAAAATAAATGCTTCTGACATTTTTCTCTTTCCTGCATTGCTTTGGAACATCATGTGCCTTTGGCAGTTTGCAGTTCTGGTCTAAGTATTGTCATTGCTTTTGCAACTTTAATCTTTCAGGATAATTTAATTTCAGCTGACTTTTTAGCTTTTTCACTAAGACATCATTTAATTAGCGTGAGTGTGAACTCAACTTTCCTGTGCAATTGAGTGATTTATAATTAGCATGCTCATTTTTGGTTGAACTGCAATAGTACTCTAAATTCTTTTTAATCAGTTTTGTTTGTGATATTTCTTTTCTTCTTTTCTTTCCAAGTTGTTCTCATTTGTGTTCTTCTGGTAAAATGCAGTAATTATACCCTTATGAATCACAACCTCTGCCCTGTTAATTACAGTTAAGGAAATCTGTACATTATTATATTTAGATTTCTAGATAATTTAAGAAAAGAAAAAACAATGTGGTTTGTAGAAGCTCATATTATTTTCTCATCTTCTCCTTTATTATACTGCTTATGTCTGCAAAATTCAAGAATCAGAAGGAAGTTAGAAATAACCAGTTCATAACCTCCTATACAATCTTCCTGCTTTTAGATAGGAGATCCTTTCTAAAAAAAGTTTCCATAGTTTCGTTTTTTCAACCATATTTTATTTTGTCCTCTATTAAGTATTCTGTGTGATAATAGTGTGATGACCTTCTCTTCTGCGTTCCTGGAACTATCTTGGGAATTCACGTAGTGAATATTCTACCTTCAGCTGTGTAGGGCTAGAAATAAACCTCTGTGCACATGTGGACAAAAACCAAACTAGCACCACAAAAAACCTTTATATTCCTGTTAAGCTAAAGAAGATCAATGGGTGGAGAATTAGCTTTCATCTTTTTGTCAGAAAGTCTTTATTGTGCCGGATTTTTCTCTTGTTTACATTTCTTTGTTTATTAGGATAAAAGCAATTGTTAGATAATTCAGGAAAGTATAGACCTTAAATTTTTCCTTCCTGGGTGATTTTTTGGCTGCAGCAATGGATTAGTGTTTCTTCTAGAGATGAAGGTGTTGGTGTTGTTTCCTCTTCTTGCTGTGAGCCTGCACCTTTCCCAGCACTAGGCCAAGGGGAGCAGGTGCACGATAGCTCAGTGGCAGCTCCACTCACTTCTCCTTTCCCCTGAGTGTTTGGAGAGTTTTCTTTCCTCTGATTCCTTCTCTCTTCTCCATGATGCATAATTGGACATGGCCCAAGGAGTGCGGGAGCTGCCCTTCTCTGCTCAGCTGGAGAACAGTGTTGCTGCTGTTGGGTGTTAACGCTGCTCACAAGCTACAGGAAGGACAAAGAATTGGCCAAAAGAAGCAAAAAAGGAGGCAAGGAGAAGTAATGGAGCACCCTGGAGGAGAGATTTGACAGGAAGATGAAGCACAAGAGTAGTTGCTGTGAAGGCATTTTCTTCATCTATACAGATGGACTTCCTGCCATCATGCGAAATGCAATGAAGAGTGTTTAATGCTTGCTACTCAGATGTGTAGTTTCAAAACTAATATCCTATTTACTGACTTTTAAACTATGCCTTGCAGATGAATGGAGGAACACACTGTAGCATTTTGGAGAACTTTATTCTTATGGTTGGGTTGTTGAGACCCTAAAGAGTGGACCAGTTCCCCTGGTTAAAAATGATTGACTGATTTGCAAATTTTCCAACAGCATTGAAATCACTATCACTTATGGAAAATATAAACAATATGTTATGTTAAAAATATAATAGGGTCAATGCTGTATTTAGATATATGTTCAAACATATCCGACAACTGACAGCTACCTGTTCTCAAGTTTAGCTTCACGTAATTCTTCTGTTTCATTCTGCAAAAAAGCTCTCAGTGTCAGCTGGTACTCAGAGATCAATGAATCTTGATGTTGCCTCCACCCTGAAAAGCGATGCTCATTTAATAGTAAATATGGTTTTATTTTTCTCTTTACTCGCTGACAATCCAATGAGACATCCTCCCTTCCCATAATTGTGTCCTGTAGATCATAAATGTGTCACTGAATCATGAAATATGTTTGTAATTTGCTGACAAGAATATTTACTTTTATTGAGAATTTAGACAGATGTGGAATAACCTTTTTATGAAAAGAAAATTCAACACCTAACACACATTTTACTAAATTAATTATAATTTGACATGGCCTGCTGTGAAAGAAAACTCTTGTGCGGTCTGGTGGGATGAGGTTTACACCTTAGTACCAAGCTCTTTAAACATACAGATTTAAATTTTCCCTCTGTATTTAAAGTGTAAAGGGGGAAAAGGACTTTAATTTACTACTAGTTTTCAATAGAGAATCAGGAATGACAGTCATTAAACACATTTGGGACAACAGCATTTCTGGGGGATGCTAAAGATATCTTGCAAGTTCTGAGAAACATCAGGGAAATTTGGCTTCCAAGGTCAGGAGACTGAATGTGACCTTCTTATTTGTATTATTCATGTGATTTCTAATCCCAGTTTAATGATGGGAAATCAAGAATGTAAATAAGAGAAATATTCATTTGTTTTAGTATTCATTCTTGATATTCAGGAATTTTAATTCAGTTTCTGCTTTTTTTCTTTGAAAATTGGAATTGGGGATGCTCATGAGGTAGTTTTTTGATTCTGATTGTCAAGTGGATCAGACAGCATAGGAGATACTGAAATGACAAAAACCAGATTCATTCTACTATTACCAATTTTATAAATAGGGATGAGTGACTGGAATGACAAAGGAATTGGCCAGCTGAAAAAGCTAGCCTGATCCAGGCCTGGCGACATTGCTTCCTTGTCAGCTGGGTTCCCCCTGTGCACTGTTGTACAGATTTGTTGCCCAGTTTTAACTTCTCTGCCTGCTGTTGGGAGCCATATTTAGCAACACTGTGATCACTGTGCAACCAGCAAACAACTTTGGGTATTTTTCCTAAGGATTTCCTCCATTTTGCCATAAAAGATAGCAAAGAAATCCAAATTTTCTTTCTGTTTTTCTTTGTCCCTCATCCTTTTCACCTGCATTTTGATCTTCTTTATGGCTGAGAAAGTCAGAGATAAATTAATTATATGTAAATATTGTGTTACAGTTATGTTCAGTAAAACAGTGATAATCTGTACTTCATTAAGCAGCTTATTTTATAATCTCCCAATAAAAGAGAGGGAGGAAAGAAATTCTTGTCTCTCTTTTACAGCCCTTAGTAAGGACTTAATAGCAGATGCTGTAGTGAGGTCTCATACTCCTAAGGCCTAATTGCATTAAGTACAGCATATTTGCTAGATTACTGACCTATAACTTGTCAAATAAATACAGCACAATTTGTGATAGCCGTGTTTTAAGGGAGATTATTCCCTTCTAATTTGCAAAATCTAGTAATTCATGAGAAGTTCCCTTGAAATTGGTGTCAAGTGGCTTCATTCTGTGCTATTGGATAAACTAATTTTATGTAAAAACTCTACACGGTGCTGGTGAACACATTATCTGAGCATCTTGGAAGCAGCCTGAGTTGGTTTCGCACTGCATTATCACGGTGGGGAAGTGTGTGTGATCTGGTTTTGCTGCACAGAAAGCTGCTGTATGTGGATCCTTCAAGCTTTGAGTAATCCAGTGCTTGTATGTTTCTCATCTGGCCACAGGACAGGGGTGAAAGCTGGGTCATGTCTCCACTACTGAGGCCAAATCACCGGCACACCAGGGCTCAGTCTGGCCACTTGAAGTGCACATCCTCAGATGACACTTGGACATCCTTTGTGTTTGGCTCTGGGGGGGAATGTGCATTTTTATGGGACATTCCCTTTGCTACAGTGGACCACCACTGCCTGTGTTGTGCTCATCAGTGCAGGAGATGAGCTACAGTTGATCCACGAGTATGAGGGGACACCGAGAGGGCTCAGGAGCAGTGACACCAGGCTGTGGGCTCAGGGTGATGGGATTTCAGCATAGCAGTGCAGGATGGGAGCTGAATGCATATTGTTAGTGTGGGAACCCTGGCAAGCCTGCACTTAAAATCACAGCCCTTTATCTTCTGTGTCAGAAGTCCTCACTACTTCATCAAGGTTAAGAATAAATTAAGAGTCAGTTCTTCAGCTGTGTTTATATAGTTGATTTGAGTATTTCCAGAAGGTGTTCGGACCTGCTTGCAGAAAATAACACATTCCCCTAGAACTGAACTGTTTCACCCAATAAAGTTAAGTGATCACATCCATACCTGGACCAGGCAAATTCCCACAGTCTGCCCACTGGAGATTGTTCGGATGGTGCAATTTGCATGATAGGAAACCAAGGCTAGTGATCTGTCCAACATTTAAATGACATCAAATGTTGAATTGTGGTGCCCGAAGGCAGTCCTAGCTCTCCTTAATTTGATATGACCAAAGCCTCTGGAGCTTTGATTAAGTGCCTATCTTGCATAGAAAGTTTGTGCTGAAGTTGAAGTTTACTCAGATGTCCATGATCCAAGATAACTTCACCTCTTTGACAGAAATTACATTAATCCTCTTTATTGCTGTCTTGATTAACTGTCACATCTAAAGTTGATCCCAGCCTCAGGGGAATATTACTTTCTGGCAGGGTGGGGAGATGTGGAATGTAAAGATAGATCTGACAGTAAGGGTGCCTTTTAGTTTGGCGGTGGTAACAATTTTAAAAAAAGAACAAAAAGGAAACAAAGATATAAATCTGGACTCTGGTGATTCTCATTTTGGTAGGATATGAACTGTTCTATTGCTGCTGAATGAGTCACATTTAAACCAGCAGAACTGCAAAATAGGTTGTTGAGCTGAATCAAACGAGATTCAGAATAAAGTCTGTAGAAAGCTTATTGAGGAAATGCAGTCTTGCAAATGCTTTCTTCTGTCCCTTTTGATGTTCTCAAGTACAGAAGATGTCAGCTTGAAAGAAGAAACGCTCTTGGTAGGGAGTGATGTTGACTATATAAGAAATGGATTTGTATTATGGCACTCTATTCCCCTTGGAACGTTAATACAAGGAAGTGCAAGCTATTTTATTAAATCATGGATTCCAGCATGTTATCTG
>VYZQ01032428.1:40816-57417 GCA_013400655.1 Mystacornis crossleyi | reverse complement strand
ATCGGAGCTGCCCTCGGGAGGAAACTGGAAGCTGCTGTGAGGTCTCTCCTTAGTCTCCTCTGTTCCCTCTGGTCCCTATCCAGAGCTTACCCCTTGGCTGGGATGTGCTCCAGTACCAGGGTCCCTCACCCTGGAGGC
Organism: Mystacornis crossleyi; assembly: GCA_013400655.1. NCBI lineage: Eukaryota > Metazoa > Chordata > Aves > Passeriformes > Timaliidae > Mystacornis > Mystacornis crossleyi. The sequence goes on along the minus strand of VYZQ01032428.1, from coordinate 57,279 downwards.
TGTGCTGTGTCACAGGGATGGCTGCTGAATGATGCTGCTGTCCTTGGGAAGAAAAGGAGTTTCTTTTCCTGTCTACCTCCTGTTATGCAGTGGAGGAAGGACCAGCAGCCCAGCAGAGTAATGAGGACACAGGTTTGGATGTGGAATAGGAGAGAACAGACCAGGGAAGGATCCATTTGTTTCTCTCCTGATGTGCAGCTGTTAACCCTGCACGGGACACCCAGGAGAGGGAGAAAGGGCTGGAATGGCAAAGGAACCTCCTGGTCCCTCATCCTCTGCAGCACACGGGACAGTCCCCACCTGGTCGCTCTGGTCCCTCCAAGGACACAAAATTGTGACATTTCTTCCTCAGATCATTGCCTTGGGGTTGGCTAAAATTCCTGTCTCATTTTAAAGTGGCAGCAGATGCGGAGCTGGGATGGGCTGTGGCACCAGTGCTCCCATTCCTTGTGGAAGTGCCCATGGATCGGGAAGCACAGGGAGTTTTAATGAAGTGTCCACACAAAGCCCATTGTTCCAGGAAGAAAACACTTCCCAAGAGCTGCGAAAGACACATCATCTCTCAGTGACAAGTGGACAATCCAGGATAAAATTCAATTAAATGCAAAATCCAAAAGAAGCCTGACTGAGTTCCAGGTGTTTTTCAATTCATCACTTTTCAATATTCCTGGAAAGTCCCCAGGAGCAAATATCCAGAGGTCATTGCAGAAGCTGCCGTGAAAAATGAGCCTGAGGAGCTTTCCTGGGGGACCCACACTTGCCTGGTGATGGAAAACTCTCTCTGTGAGCCAGAAATTTGGGAGCAGACAAATGTTTTGTTGTGTCATTACACCCATCTGGATCTTCCCCGTGCATTTTGATTTGCCTGGAGTGAGGCTGGATCAGAACCCACATCTTTCCTGGGGGCTTATTTTGGGTTTGCTGCTGTCCCCACCTCCTGGAATTTTGGGATTCTGAGCCTTCTGCACCCAGGGAAAACCTTCTCACCTTGGGGTGACAATTCCACCTCTTATATTCACATGCTAATGAAATCCATTTGCATTTTCCTTTGTGTTTGGAACACTAAATAGAGGGAAAATTCTTCTTTCCGGCCAGGTAAAGCCCTAAACTCATCCCAGGGAGAACTAATCCTACATTTTGCCATTTCAATGCTTTTCAGGGAAGGGCTGCTTGTTCCATAGACTATCCCACGATGTATTCCAGCACCAATAAATTCCATGCTGCCATCCCAATCCCTGTCATGGCTCCTGAAACCCTGTACTGGCTGCACTATTGATCACCTACAGCAGTAATTGCTTCCATTTACTGGAGAAATATTTACAGGCAACAAGAGCAAGTTGTTAAAATGTTATAAATCTGCAACTCCATGGAGAGGAAATAATGGACAAGGGCAGATCCAGCCCCCAGTTCCACACTTTTTAATGTGGGAGTTTGGTATCAAAGCAGCACAAAAATCGTAGAGCTGGGAAAAAGCAGCTGGATAAGTCTGCCAAGGGATGGAGGACAGGGATTCAGTCCCAGAAAGACTGGGAGGCTGATCCTGAAAAACATTTCCCTTAAAACCACTTCCTGACGTTTTTAGGATTCCCTGGTTCTGCTGATTCAGGGAGCTGCTGGTCCCTTCTGTACCATCCTGAGATCCACTTCTATTCTAAAAGAAAACCAGCAAACAAACAGCTCTCAGAAGACAAATATTTACATTTAATTCACCTGCGAGCTCCTCCATTCTCTCCCTGAGCCCAGATATTTGTGGGAGAGCTCCCTGCAGTCTCTGGGCTCACATCCATAGGAATGACTTCCTGGTTTCCACTGCTTTGACCCTAGGAATTTCAGAAGATGGAAGATTTCATCACTCCTGGAGAAGCAGCATCCTTCCCTTCTTCCCTCCCTTCATCCCTCCCTTCTTCCCTCTCTTCATCCCTCCCTTCATCCCTCCCTTTTTCCCTCCCTTCTTCCCTTACTTCTTCCTTTCCTTCTTCCTTCCTGTCATCCCTCCTGATCTGCTCAGACCTGATCAGGGAAAGGATTTGTGCCCAACCTGAGCACAGATCAATCAATCAATCAATCAATCAATCAATCAATCCCACCCACCATCCATCCTATGGGATCCATGGAATTCAGGGCATCTCTGCCCATGGCAGGGGGTGGAATGAGATGATTTTTAAGGTCACTTCCAACCCAAATCATTCCGTAATTCTGAGCTTGGAAATCTGGAGGAGCTGCCACCACCTTGGTCCAGCCACAACNTGCGGAGCTGGGATGGGCTGTGGCACCAGTGCTCCCATTCCTTGTGGAAGTGCCCATGGATCGGGAAGCACAGGGAGTTTTAATGAAGTGTCCACACAAAGCCCATTGTTCCAGGAAGAAAACACTTCCCAAGAGCTGCGAAAGACACATCATCTCTCAGTGACAAGTGGACAATCCAGGATAAAATTCAATTAAATGCAAAATCCAAAAGAAGCCTGACTGAGTTCCAGGTGTTTTTCAATTCATCACTTTTCAATATTCCTGGAAAGTCCCCAGGAGCAAATATCCAGAGGTCATTGCAGAAGCTGCCGTGAAAAATGAGCCTGAGGAGCTTTCCTGGGGGACCCACACTTGCCTGGTGATGGAAAACTCTCTCTGTGAGCCAGAAATTTGGGAGCAGACAAATGTTTTGTTGTGTCATTACACCCATCTGGATCTTCCCCGTGCATTTTGATTTGCCTGGAGTGAGGCTGGATCAGAACCCACATCTTTCCTGGGGGCTTATTTTGGGTTTGCTGCTGTCCCCACCTCCTGGAATTTTGGGATTCTGAGCCTTCTGCACCCAGGGAAAACCTTCTCACCTTGGGGTGACAATTCCACCTCTTATATTCACATGCTAATGAAATCCATTTGCATTTTCCTTTGTGTTTGGAACACTAAATAGAGGGAAAATTCTTCTTTCCGGCCAGGTAAAGCCCTAAACTCATCCCAGGGAGAACTAATCCTACATTTTGCCATTTCAATGCTTTTCAGGGAAGGGCTGCTTGTTCCATAGACTATCCCACGATGTATTCCAGCACCAATAAATTCCATGCTGCCATCCCAATCCCTGTCATGGCTCCTGAAACCCTGTACTGGCTGCACTATTGATCACCTACAGCAGTAATTGCTTCCATTTACTGGAGAAATATTTACAGGCAACAAGAGCAAGTTGTTAAAATGTTATAAATCTGCAACTCCATGGAGAGGAAATAATGGACAAGGGCAGATCCAGCCCCCAGTTCCACACTTTTTAATGTGGGAGTTTGGTATCAAAGCAGCACAAAAATCGTAGAGCTGGGAAAAAGCAGCTGGATAAGTCTGCCAAGGGATGGAGGACAGGGATTCAGTCCCAGAAAGACTGGGAGGCTGATCCTGAAAAACATTTCCCTTAAAACCACTTCCTGACGTTTTTAGGATTCCCTGGTTCTGCTGATTCAGGGAGCTGCTGGTCCCTTCTGTACCATCCTGAGATCCACTTCTATTCTAAAAGAAAACCAGCAAACAAACAGCTCTCAGAAGACAAATATTTACATTTAATTCACCTGCGAGCTCCTCCATTCTCTCCCTGAGCCCAGATATTTGTGGGAGAGCTCCCTGCAGTCTCTGGGCTCACATCCATAGGAATGACTTCCTGGTTTCCACTGCTTTGACCCTAGGAATTTCAGAAGATGGAAGATTTCATCACTCCTGGAGAAGCAGCATCCTTCCCTTCTTCCCTCCCTTCATCCCTCCCTTCTTCCCTCTCTTCATCCCTCCCTTCATCCCTCCCTTTTTCCCTCCCTTCTTCCCTTACTTCTTCCTTTCCTTCTTCCTTCCTGTCATCCCTCCTGATCTGCTCAGACCTGATCAGGGAAAGGATTTGTGCCCAACCTGAGCACAGATCAATCAATCAATCAATCAATCAATCAATCAATCCCACCCACCATCCATCCTATGGGATCCATGGAATTCAGGGCATCTCTGCCCATGGCAGGGGGTGGAATGAGATGATTTTTAAGGTCACTTCCAACCCAAATCATTCCGTAATTCTGAGCTTGGAAATCTGGAGGAGCTGCCACCACCTTGGTCCAGCCACAACTTGATCCATATTTATCTTTGGGATAAATCACCTTTCCTAAAGCAGATGTGGCATCACTTCACTTCCAGCTGCTCACTGGGAACTTATTTCAAAATCCTTCTCTGCTGATTAATGCCTGGTAATACTGGGAGAATACCAGCCTCTGAGCCGTGTCCGTGAACTCTGCTGATTTGTTTTGGGCTGAGAACCATTATTGGGCAGCTGGAAATGTGTTAATCTCCTCCCTTCCTTTGCAGGCCTGAGGGCAGAGGAGGAGAGCATCTGGGAACAGGTGAATTATCGCACACATCTGCTTTTCCTGCAGAACCTGCACCCTGGGTGTTGGATTTTGGTGTTCCAGGGATGCTCAGTGAGGCAGCTTTATTTGTCCAGAGCCCATAGAGGTGTTTGGGGAGAGATAAAGCCCACAAATCTCAGAGCAGCTGGAGCTGCTGGACTCCATGTGGTCACAGCTCCTCTGATGAGCTCCAGCTCATTAAAAGTGGTAACTGGACCCATTTTGCTCTTCTTAGCAGGAGCGCTGAGGAATTCATGGCCATGAGAAGTCCTAAAGCCGCCTCTGAACACAAACCTATGAAGTGCAGAGCCCTCCAGGCTCTGGACCAAAGACTTTGAGCGTTGTGTGAAAGGAGGGTGTGATGGGTAGGCTGAGGAGTTGGGGTTTGGTGGTGTCTGGATCAAGTCTAAGTCCGAATTCTGCTGTTGCTGTTCCTCCAGTGGAAGGACTTGGAACAGCTGGAATGTAAAAGCAGCCTGAGGGAGCAGATTCCCAGGAAAGGGCTCCATTCCTTCCTTTCCATCCCTTTCAACACTGGCTTTGTCACTGCTGTCCCAAGGTTTGCAGAATCACAGATTCATTAAGGTTGGAAAAAACCTCCAAGATCATCCAGTCCAAACTTTGACCAAATACCCCCATTCCCACGAAACCATCCCATGGAGAGCTGTGTCCAGTTGTTCTTTGGACACTTCCAGGGAAATCTCATCTGAAGGTGACACATTTAGTTCTGCTGGTGCGGCTTCAGCCCTGCCTTTGCCATCTGTCCCCAGTCTGTGGCAGTCCTGGAGATGCTCTAAAGCCCCTTTCAGCCACTGCACACAGCAGGACTGTGGCTTTCCTGGGCCAAGAGATGGCTCCGGGGACATCTAAATTCCAGTCCTGGCCTGGAGCCTTATACCAGAGCGTGAGGACCAATCCATCAGGGCTGGGACAGGTTAATCTGATTTATCAAGTCTCAGCTTGCAGGCTGGGGAATAATTCCTTCTCCCTGGAAATGTGGGGGAGTCGTGTGTTCAGACATCCAGGCAGGATCCCACTTTATCACTGGAGGAGCTGTTAAACAACAGAGCAGCCAGGCTTGGCTGCAGATCCATGGGATGAGGGTGCCGGCCGTGTTCCCTGGCTGCAGGAGAGACTTTGGAGCAGGGAGAAACACCCAGCCCAGGGATATTCAAAGGGCAAATTTCCTCTCTCCTGTGCCTCTCCAGCTTCCCCAAGGTAGGGTTTAGGTTGCCCCCCAAGGAGGGTGTCCCATGAGTGTCCCCTTCTTCAGCAGCCTTGACAGGTGTTTTTTTAAACACAAACATTTTCCAGAAGCTCTTGGGTCCAGGATTGAGCACTGATGCACAGCTCTGTAACTCTGTACTTCTATGGAAATATATAATAAATGCAGCGAGTTCTCTACCACCCTTCCAAAAATGCTTCCAAGCATCAGCCTGTGCAAATGTAGGATGGTCAGTCCTTTGGGTCTGGCTGAGCTATGTGAGGTCCATTCAGAGATAAGTTCTACCTCTATCACCAGTGGGGAGAGTCACAAGCTGAGGTTTCCAAAGGCATCATCCTCTGACCGACTTCAATCTTGGCCTGAGAGCAGCAGGAGGCATGATTTCGACATGAAGGGTGCCAGTTAATTTGAATTTTGGTTGGGTGGATGAACCCAGCCCTGGCCCAATGTGTGCCCAGCTCCAGTTTTCACCTCAGCCAGGGAGCTGACCCTGCTTGTGGATCTGGGAGCAGGAGCAGAATTCCAGAGAGCTACAGTTCTCCTGTACACAACAGCCTGGGAGTTCACTCTTTAGACAACTCCCTAAAAACAATCCATGTTCCACAAGTGACACAATTTAGGGAGCTGTGAGTGTTCATTCCTGGAGCTGCTGAACCGGCACAGTTTGAATTCAGCAGTCCAGGATCCCTTTGTGACCAGGGGAATTTTGGAGCTGTGTGTTATGGCTCAGAGCTGCCCAGGAGTCTGAGCATCTCCAGAGTGAAGGAATATTTTCCATGCTTAGGTCTACAGAGGGGTGGATGGAAAGACCCCGAATGTCAGCAGAAAACCCTCCAGGGATCTGGTTTCCCAGAAAATGCCATCACAATGGGACAGAGGATGTCAGCAATTGTTATAAAACGAAAACTGAGGGAAGCAGCACCTGCCTCCTGCACCCTCGGCTGAGGGATGGTGATCCCATGTCCCTGGAGCAGGGAAGGATGGCAGGAGCCTGTGTCCCACTGTTGGACGGGATAATTGTCACTGTTTAAGGTAAAACAAGGAAATAGTTGAGGAAAGAGGCAGTGGCACCCGGCTCCTACATTCCTGCAGAGTGCCTGGAGGCAGAGCAGGGAGTGTGGGCACCTGAGGGGATTCAGGGATGGAAGGGGTGGATTGAAGTGGTGCCCCTTGGGAGCTGCTCTCCTGCTCAGCAGCTCTTCCCAGGGCAGGGCTTTGGGGGTTCTCTGCCCCTCTGAGAGGCAGCAGGGTGGGGTCTGACCCTCAGGGGACAGTTGGGGACACATGAGGCCTAACAGGGCTGAATGAGCTTTTCATGGAGTTGTGGAATGGTTTGGGTTGGAAGGGACCTTAAATCTCATCCCTACTCCCTGCCATGGGCAGGGACACCTTCCACTATCCCAGGTTGCTCCAAGAGTATTGAAGAGAAAGAGCTGAGCAAAATGTGGGATAATTCATCACCACAACACCTTTCCAAAAGCTGTTCTGTGTTCACTGAGATTGTCCATTTTTCAGTTTAGCCTTTGTTCTTGTCCTAAAAGAATGAATTTTGCTACAGATAGGAGACGGGAAGAGGGATAGACACAGATAACACCCTGGAAGAGTGTTTACAGGTGATCACGGTGGTTGTTCTTGCCTTTCTACATGTAAGGTTTCTTCTCCTTTGTGGAAAAGTGGGTGGGAAATGAAGCAATTAATTTTTTTCTGACACTATTTTAACATCCAGTTCTGAAGCAGAGATTTGAGCAGATCTAAAGGAGGTGAAAGTGTGAAATTCGCATTTGCAAATGTTATCCTGAGTGATTAATGGGGTCACTGAGGGACTTTATCTTACAAGGGTTATCGGGTGGCCTGAGGAGAAAGGAGAATACATTTATTTGCAAATGATTTGTCTGAGACAACTGGTAAGAGGAACTGGGCTGAAAAGGTTTCTCAGCTGCTTTTATGGATCTGTTCCCAGCACAAAGGGAACAGGCAGCACTGGGAATCAGCCAGGGAATCACTGTTCCTGAGCATCCCAGGGCACTGGGGACAGATCACTCACAAATAATTGTGTGTTTGGGACAGTCACTGGGAGCTTCACACCTCTCCAAACAACCTTTCCACTGCCCCTGCTGAAAACAAATCTGGATTCCACCCTAGGGTGGCAACACAGCTGTAAAACACAACCCTCACTGAGGAAGTGTTCAGAGAGTCCTGGAATATCATGAGCTGGAAGAGACCCACAGGATCACCCGATCCAGCTCCTGGCCCTGCCCAGACACCCCAACAAACCCAACCTGTGCCTGGTCGGTATCAGAAGCTCCTGAAGGCCCTCACGGGGTGGCAGACGGTGTTGGAACATCAGCACTGCCACTTCCCAGCAGTGTCAAGTGGTTTTAAGCAGTTTAAAGCGGTGTGAAGGTTGCCACAACTCCTGGAAAGAGTATTTTCCTTGGACAGTTTGCTGAGAGCTTCCTAGAGCATGGGAAGAGTCTTAACTGGCTGTTTTCAGAGCAAATAGGGAGAGCAGCAACTCAGGCTCAAGGGACACTGCCACATTCAAAGCCAGCAAGGGCAGATCACGTTGTAAAAACAGGAAAGGCTGTTTCCTCACTGCAGGGAAATATTTGGGATGGTGGGAGGTGCAGAGAGGGGGTGGGGGTGCCAGGGGGTCCAGTTTAGGTAAATATCGAAGACGGGCCTGTGGGATTAAATGGAAGGGTTTTGAATATAGAAATTCTTTCTGTGAGGACACATGGGGGACATAAAAGCCCCCCCACATTCCAGCTGGGACACCTTGTGAGTCGGATGCTCCTGAATGCACCACACAGAGCCAGGAATTGCTTGTGGAGTGGGAGATAAATACAAACAAGGTTCAGTCCCGCTACTCACAGCTTCTTATGTCTTCATAGCCAAGATAACTCTGTCATGTATTTTGAATTTGGCAAACAAAAATTCCTTTGGGCTTTTCCTTGGGAGCAGTTTGAGCTCTACGGGATCTGTCTCCTGTGCCTAATGATCCCTAAAGGAATGATGTAGGAGAGGGCAGCACTCCTGGCTCCCCAAATCCGTGCTCCAGGTACTTCTCTGCCCAAGCAGGGCAGGTGTCAGACACTTTCCATGGCAAGTTGAGGCACTGGGATGGGTCACTGGTCACTGGAGTCAAGTAACGGGGATATTCTGAGATGGGCACTTCTGAACTGCCCTAAACCTTCAATATTCTCCTTTGAGAGAAGGAGGACCTGGAGGACTGTTAATGGTTGATCTGCTGAGCTGGATTATCCATGGAATTTTGGGGTTCAGCTTCCCAGCAGCATGGGAAAGGGCTGTCCTGACCTGATGTGACATCACAGCCTCTGCAGCAGAAATATTCGTGTTCCTGGAAAAGCCTGGGAGCAGAGGGAAGGCCCAGCAGGAAAGCAGGAGGTGATGGGGGTTCAGAGGGAAAGGTGGAAGAGAAAGAAGAGGAGACTGCTGTGGGATTGGGGATTCCTGGAAATACAGGTCTGACACAAAGGGACATGGAGAGAGGGTGGAAAGCCAGCCTGGAGTGATGTGCAGGCAGCATCGATCCTGCTGCCAGGAGACCCAGGACAAACTGGTGACTGAGGTACAGAAAAGCCAATCCTGCCCAAGCAGCATCATTTCATCCCTCTGTGCTACTCCTGCAGCCTTTCCTGGGGCATCGGGAGGGATATGATGGAATGGGCTTTGCCAGCTGCGTTAGGAACCGTGACAGATAATGCATTACACTTCCAGGCCCCAGCATAACTTTTTGCAGAGTAATTACTTTCGATTTCCTCCCAATAAATACACTGCTCCTTTTCCCTCAGCAGTAATTGAGGGGATTTATTCCTCAGGAAGATTAACTGTCCTTTGGAGCCCAGAATGGATGGGGGGGCCTGGGGAGACCAGTGTGAGTGCTCACAACAGTTGTCTCTTTGGGCAGGCCTGAGGACCTTCCAGCTGACCTCAGGTGATCCTTATCCCTTCTCCTTGAGCACCCTGGCCCAGTGGGAGTTGACCCTGCCCAAGATGAGCTTTGAATGCCCTGAACCATTCCATGATTCCATGATTCTTTTGATGGCCTCCCACTGTGCTCCGTCAGAGCCTGTGGGAAACCTCTGCCTAGGCTGGGCCTTGTGGGTGGTGTTCTGCTGATGTCACCCTGGGATAAAGAAGAGATTTAGGTTCATCTGGCGTTTATTACTCTGTTATTTCCCCTCTTTTTCCAAGTTGTCCTCTTATCCCTTTGTCCCCGAGTTCTGTGGCCAGTCTGAAGAAACGGAAGGATTTTCCCTGTGATTCCATGTTATGGAATGTCTCCTCCCTGAGGAATGTGTATCGAAATAGGCAGTGAGGGGATGGCGCCGAGACATGGAATTCTGGAGAGCAGAGGTAGAACTCACCTCTGGAAATGTCCTACAACACAGCTGGGTGATTGTCTTAAATCCTCACAGTTCTCTTGAACTTCCTGGGAGAAAATGAGAGAATGCAGCTTGGGAAAGAGGCAAATCCCTGTCTTTGGTCCTGGGATGGCTCAGGTTCCCATAGGGATTTTAGCCATGGCTGTCTAGTAAGGTTTTGTCACATTAGAATTACTTGAAAATCTCTTAAATAAAAATGAAAATGAAAATGAAAATGAAAATATGAAATCCCTGCCTGCCCAGGCCTGCAGATGCTGTTCCTTCCCACAACATCCAGGACCAACCATCTCCTCATGGACCTGGAAGGGATGGAAAAACATAGAGTGAAAAATCCCAGGAAAAAACGGCTCCAGCCCAGGCCTAAGGTAGAAGTCCAGACTTAAATCCAGTGGGAACAAGGTCTGAGCTGTGCACCCTGCAGGATTTCCTGCTGTTACTGGAATAGCATCCACTGGGAAATGTGATCCTTCCACAGCCCTTCTCAGGGCTCAGGGTTTCCCTTTGGTGACGGGGATGTGCTGATAACATGGAAAAGGTTAAGGAAGGCAGCAGGATCCTGTGGAATGTTGCACTGCCAGGAGAATGACACCTCTACAGAGCCACCAGGGTTTCATTTTTCCTTCAGTGTGGATAAATGTGCTCTTTCCTTCTCCAGAGTGCTCCATGTCCAGCCTTTTAATGGGAATTGTTGGAGCCTTGAAGTTCATGGAGTGATGTGTGTGCTTCCCATGTTCTTCTGCACAGGGGGAGGATCACAGCCTGCTTGGAAAACTCAGAAATCGAGAGGTGGAAGATCTTCTGACCCACAAAAAAAAAATTTAAAACCATGAAGAGTGTTGACTGAGCCAGCTGGGATTGGCCTCAACTTCTTCAGCTGCCACATCCAGGGAATATCCAGCAGGAGGAAGGCAGAGCTGACAGAGTTTTTCAAGGATGCAAAGACCAATTTTTGAACATTTTTTTTATCTGTGCCAGGTCAATTTTTATTACAGCTTTAAAAAATGGCAAAATATGGGAAAGAAGTCCTGGCATCCCAGGAATGACAGCAGCAGAGGTGAGAGGGACCCACAGCTCTGATAACTCAGAAAATAAAAATTATCTCCTTGGACTTTTTCCCAACAACTTCCTGGAGGCTCTACAATTTCCACTGTGCTCAGGCAGGTATTTTTAGGACCAGTATTAAATATTAACTGTAAAATCATCATATGAGGATTCCTTCCCCTGTAGATATTCTTAACTACCTTGTTCTGAGCTAATTACCTTAAGAAGTTTCCAGGTTGCTGGGTCTTCAGGAGAAGTTCTCTAAAAGGAAAATTTGATTTCCTCATTTTCTTTGCCCGCATTTTCTTTCTGTTTTTACCCAGGTGTTTTCTCTCATTCCTGGAAGTGTCCAAGGCCACGTTGGATGGGGTGTGGAGCAACCTGGGATAGTGGAAGGTGTCCATTTAGGGTGGAAGGAGATGTTCCAGTGCAGATCTTCGTGGGAGCAGAAGACAAAGTCCACAGCCCCTGGTTCCTGTCCCTTTGAGGCCATTTGTGGCTGTTGTTAATGAAATAAAACAAGTGAATTTCTCGTTTTCTTAAAAGCTCCAAAAAGATCTTTCCTACACCAAACCCACCAAACCAGGAGGCTTTGCCACCTGGAGAAGTTCTGAACATTCCTAGAGCATGGCCTCAAATGTATTCATTCATTAATTGTCTGATTGAAGTTTATTAATTGTCTGATTTAGGCGTTGGAGCATGTCCAGAGCAGGGAACTGAAGAGGTGCTCCCCCGTGGGGGAGGTGGGCATGAGTGGAGGCTTGGGGCACAGGGTTTCTCGCTCCCTGTTCCCCTTGGTCATGTGTACCCAAAATCCTGACCCCTATTGGTCAGTTTGAATGTAGCCTGCGGGAATCCTGTACTTAAGGGGGTGTCCACAGGACTCTGGGGGTTGTTCTAGAGCTGTTCTAAGGGGCAGGTCGCTGTCGGAGTCCCTGCTGGGCTCCGGCCATGTGTGGCCAAGGGGAATAAAATCTGAAAACATCTATCAAATATTGTCTCCTTGATTCTTCCACGGGCCAAGGCTGTCTCGCAGGGAAGGTTGCAGCGACCCCACTGCAACAGGGAATGGGGCTGGGGAAGGGGCTGGAGCCCCAGGAGCGGCTGAGGGAGCTGGGAAAGGGGCTCGGCCTGGAGAAAAGGAGGCTCAGGGGGGACCTTGTGGCTCTGCACAACTCCCTGACAGGAGGGGGCAGCCGGGGGGGTCGAGCTCTGCTCCCAGGGAACAGGGACAGGAGGAGAGGGAACGGCCTCGAGTTGTGCCAGGGGAGGTTAAAATTGGATATCAGGAAAAATTGCTTCATGGAAAAGGTGTTCAGGCACTGGAAGAGGCTGCCCAGGGCATGGTGGAGTTCCGATCCCTGGAGGTGTGCAAAAACCTGTGGATGTGGCACTTGGGGACATGGGTTAGTGGTGAATGTGGTGGTGCTGTGGTGACAGTTGGACTCGATCCCCTTAAAGGGCTTTTCCAACCGTAATGATTCCATAATTCCATGATTCCCTCTGCATTTCACCAGAGCACTGCCAAGGTCAGCTGAGTCCTCTTCTGAAAAATGCCCTAATTTAGGAATTTGCTGAACTCCAGGAGTCTGGAGGGTACCAGAGGGGTCTCTGTGTTGATCCAATAGCAGGACTTTTGTCTCCCATGTCACAGAACTCTGAACACATCCCACCATTCCCTGCAGGAACCTCAGCACCAAGGTCAGGATGGGCTTGGAATGATTCTCATCAGGATTCAGTCCCACAGCTCCCAAAAACTTTGTGTTTCCTCTCACTTTTCTGACTCCTCCAAGGGAAAGCTCAATGATTCCATTCCACCCATTAGCAGGCATTTGGTAATTACTGGCCAGCATAAATTTTAATAATTATTATTATAATTCCTAATGCAATCATTAATCAATTCCTTATTGTTGAGATAGCAATTATAGAAAGATTAATACTCCAGCTAATACTTTTTAATTAATTTAATTTGGGGAGGTGAGGGAGTGAAATAGAAATGCCGCACTGCGGGCAGTTCTCAAGGGGACTTTTTCTTTTGGGGTTTTTGCACAATTCCTGTTTCCCACATTGCTGGACATGTCCCACACTTCTAAATGTCCCTAGGATTTTTTGGGATACCATAGCATGGTCATGGAGTTTTTAGTCCACTGGAGAGGAAGAGTTTTCTTCCAAGTCTCTCCAAACACCTCTCTTATCCTACACAGAGGTTGTACTTCCCAAAACAGAGCAATAGGGATAAGAGATGGCTTTCCACACTTGTTTTCCCATTCCCAGCTGCCAGGTCACTTGGAATCTACCCCCTCCTTGCCATTCTTCCACTTTTAACCCTCTCCTGTATCCAGTCTGGCAGGAAGAGGGACCTTCCTGGCTGAAAGCCTTCAGTGGCATCATGGCTTTCAGAGAAAATTTTATCAGTGCCTGGGAAACACTGCAGTGAATGGGATGAGCATTTATTCCCAGCATAGAAAAAGTCTCTTCCCTGATTCCTGCTCTGCCATGGAAGAGATTCTTGTTCTTTCCCAAAGATCACAGAGAAAATCCCAGCTTGTTTTGGCTGGGATGTTCCTTTCTTTGGAAACTGCTATTTTTCATGAAAGAAAGTAAGAAGCAGGAACTGGGAAAACATGGAGCTGATCCTGTTTCCCATCCTCTGTCTGTGGGAGGAGGCAGGAACAGCCTGGCCTTGGCCTCTCCTCAGCCCTGAACTGACCTTCAGTATTTAGAATTTAAACATGTGGATGTGACTCCTGCAATTCCATGTTGGACTGGCTGAGAAGGATCTTAAGGCTCATCCAGTGCCACCCCTGCCATGGGCAGGGACACTTTCCATTAGCCCAGGGTGCTCCAAGCCCCGTCCAGTCTGGCCTTGGACACTGCCAGGCATCCAGGGGCAGCCACAGCTTCTCTGGGCACCCTGTGCCAGGGCCTCCCCACCCTCCCAGGGAACAATTCCTTCCCCACATCCCATCTATCCCCGTCCTCTGGCAGGCTCAGACTCTTTTGCCAGGATTAAATTTCACACAGAATCCCAGAATATTTGAGTGGGAAGTGGTCCACAAGGATCATCCAGTCCAGCTCTAAAGTGAATGGCTCACACAGGGATCAAATCCACAATTTTGGTGTTACCATCACCCTGCTCGGACCCACTGAGCCAGCTCCAGGTGGTTTTGTATCCCAGCACATCCTGTTCTCCCACAAAGGGGTGATTCTCTCTCCAGGAAACTCAGGAATGTTTAAAGACAACCTGTGGCATGCTCTGCAATCCATCCATGGGGTAGACATCCAACTTGAGGGGTGGAGAATCCTTCCAGCCTCTCCAGCCATGGGTTCATGGAGTCATTAAGGCTGGAAAAGACTTCCAAGATCATCAAGTACAACCTTTTATTTACGGATTTACTTTGTTCTCCTTCCCTTCACGGCTCCTCCTTGTTTTTTCTCACTTCTCTGGAATCTCATGGATATTTCTGGTGATATTTCCTCTGTGGGAAGAGGCTGCTCAGCCTGTCCCTGCTGGGTTCCAATCTAACATTCCGCATCTCCTTTTGTCTCCTAATTTTGGGTCACGGAACCCTCGTGGGACTCCTGAGCTGTTTAAACCCCCTCTCTGCTGAGAACAGCCATCATTCCCTGGCTCTTTTTTTTTTTTTTCGAATTGACTTCCTCATTTAGTATTTGCATGGAGTAGCTCTGGGGTTGAGTTTCAAAGGAAAATCCGTGAGTTTTTTGCTTTTTGTGCTGTGGTAATTGCACAGAGGCTGACTTTTAATTAGCTCCGGAGCTGTGTGATATCTTTGGGAGTCAATACATTCCTTTATTTGAGGAAAACACATGAAAAATATGCTGAATAGGCTGTAGAGTTTCCCTCCAGAAATCAGGGATAGAACTAATCCAGTTTTATGCAAGTTTGCTCCGAGTTTGTTTTTGCAAGAGAAAAAATGATAGAAAAAAGGGAACAAAAAGAAAGGGGAAAAAAAGGAAAATTTATTACACTTTAATGAGGAAAAACTGAGCCCACACAGCAATGGGGGAGCTGACAATAATATATGGCTTTAATTAGCAATCAGGATTTGAGGAACAGCTTATTATGCTAATGGGTTCAAAGCTTCCCAGGAAAAAAAGTGCCTATGGAAAGATTTGGTAATGACAAGGAGATCTCCAGTTTGTAACAGAACCCTGGAATTCTCCAGACAATAATTTCACATTTCCTTGCATGTTTGTGATGAAACTCGGATTTCAGATGTGCTGGGTAATCCCAGTGGACTGAGGCAAAATATAATGATCCCAAACTTTTATCCCTAAAGGCAGGGAATGAGTGATTTTGCTCTCCAAAAGAAACTCTGCCATGCCATGGGTTTGAGTTGAAGGAGTTGGAATCTGAATTAACTGGAAATGCAGCAATTTAAATAAATTTGCTTTAAATAAAGCAATTAACCCTGCTGGAGTCTGTCCAGATTGGAGTTTGTGGTCAGATCCGTGGTTCTGAGGCTGAGCAGTGGCTGGTGGGCAGGACACAATGAGGTGCTGGTTAATTAAATTCCCAGCTCTAGGATTCCCAAAGCAATTGAGTCCACAGAAAGAATTTGAGGATTTGGAATGAACATTTTTAGGGGCACCAGGATTTATCCAGGAAGGAGTGATGAGGTGAGAGGAGTAGGGGAGGAACTTCTCTCTCACAGGAGGTTGGTGGGGAGAGGGTGGAGGCACCCTGGTGCTTTCACACCCAGCTTCCCTGTGGATCTCTTCCTTCCCAAAGGATAATCAGGAAAGTCGTGTTAAGCCTTCTGCATTCTTTTTGTTTTGTTTTGTTTTGGAAGATGCCTTCCAACCACAGCCTGAAAGCTGCTGCCAAACAGGAGGCTTGAGAGCTCCTCATGCTCAGGTCTCCATCTTCCTCAGGATCTTCTTCCAGGGATTTCAAGATCCTCCCCTGGGACAGCAAAAAAAATACCAAATTTCTGTCTTGTCCCCACTGCAGTTCACTGGATCTCCTCTTCCCATCCCTGCACAGGGATCCAAGGCAGGTGGACCTTTGGGAGCATCATCTGCTGAACCTCTGAAGGTTGGAAGGTCTCACCCACGCCCCCTTTGGTTGATCCTTCAAACTCTTTTATTTGAGATGCAAAAGCTCTTTCCAGAGACACAAAAATGCATTTGGTGCATCCCTAATTGAAGTATTCCTGTTGTCCATGGCAGAATTGTCCCAAAAAGGATATGGGCATAGGGAATTCCTAAGAAAAGCTGGATCCCTACAGGAATTGTACCTGGGACAGTGACCTCAGCAGAGTCCATGGCCTCACAGGAACCTTGGGTGATGAAGGAAGAGCAGCCAATGCAGGATTTCTCCTAAAGCATGGAGAATCCATGGAGTGAAACCAGGTGGAGGGGCAGCAGGGAGAAGGGAAGGGAAGGGAAGGGAAGGGAAGG
>VYZQ01032428.1:0-32941 GCA_013400655.1 Mystacornis crossleyi | reverse complement strand
TCTCTCCGCCCCCCCCCCTCCCCCTTTACAAGTGCCTGTTAGTGCGTTGTTCAGCGTGCTCTGAGGTAGGTTCCCCAGGGTGAGGAGGTCCAGCCAGGGCCTCTAATAAACTTGGTTGGCAGTCCCCTCACAGAGTCCTCTCTTACTTCTCGCTATCGTCGCCTACATATTGGTGTGCTCAGCATAGGAGTGAGTCCGAGGGAAGCGTGGAGAAGAATCCCACGGGATCGGTGAGGTCTGCCCACAGACTGAACCGTACCCGCCCCAGTGTCGGCAGATGACAGGGAGCCGGGTCACCGGAGGTGGAGGATCACCGCGACAAAGGGGGGCAACTGTTCCTAATGAAAAACACGGAATGAAGCAACAAGGAGAGGTGGGAATGTTGTAAAACCTCTCAGTCATGGGGAGTGGGGTGAAGAAGCTTCCTTGAGCCAGGTGCTGCCACAGCCCTGCCTGAAGATATGCTCCTGGTGTTCCCCTGCTACTCCTCTGGTGGGAACTGTGGGATGGGGGAAAGGAGGGATCTGAAATGCTCTGACTGCTGGAAAAAGGGAGAAAACCTCACAAATATTGCCTTGGCAAGAGTTCAGCCAGAGGGCAGTGAGGGAAAGGTGAATTTGGGGTGTGTTGCTCTGGAAAGGGGAGTTTGGCCCTTCAGAGTGGTGGAGGAGCTAAAAGAGAGGAAGTTTCTCACCTGCCCAGGCGAGGAGGGCAGGGAGTGCCCCAGGAGTGCCTGTGGAGTGCTGTGAGCCCCACCCCGGCATGCAGACGGTGGGTGGGGGGGTTTGGGGGGTGGTTGGGGTGGGGTCAGGGGTGTGTGGGTCCTTCAGGGGCTTCCTAGTGCTCCCAGGAGCGTTGGGATGCCTGGGCAGCCCCACAGGACAAAGTGCAGAGCAGGGAAGGGGCTGGGCCAGGGCTCTCCAGGCCTTGGGGCAGAGCTGGGAGGCTCTCCTGGAGCGTGAGCACAGCTCTGATGTCGAACAGATCCTTCAGGGGCTGATCTAAACCTCCCCCTACACTGAGACATCCTCATCCTATGGTCTGAGCGCACTCGGAGCAGGGAATTACATATGCAAGGCTGTAATTGCCTTGTTATCCAATTAGCAAACCCCAAATGATTTCTCTGTGTCACTGACAAATTCTTACAGGAATCCTCCCGCTCCCGTCGCCATCACAGCATGGCTCTGGCAGGGCTGGGAGGTTCTGCCAGAGCTGGCACCGGCGCAGGAGTGCTCTGGGCAGCTGTGTGGGCAGCGTGGGGTGGGCACTCTGTGGTGGGTAGGCTGTGGTGGACATGCTGTGGTGGGCACAATGTGGTGGTCAGTCTGTAGTGGACATTCTGTGGTGGGCAGGCTGTGGTGGACACGCTGTGGTGGTCAGTCTGTTGTGGGAAGGGTGGGGTGGGCATTCTGTGGTGGACATGATGTGGTGGTCACTCTGTGGTGGTTAGGCTGTGGTGGCCATGCTCTGGTGGCCACTGTGCTGGACATATTGTGGTGGACACATTGTGGTTGTCATGCTGTGGTGGTCACTCTCTTGTGGACACTGTGATGGTCACTCTGTGGTGGTGACTCTGTGGTGGTCACCCTGGTGAACATGCTGGGGTGGTCACTCCCTGTGAGGGTGGGGAGGCCCTGGCACAGGGTGCCCAGAGAAGCTCTTGCTTCCCCTGGATCCCTGGCAGTGTCCAAGGCCAGGCTGGACAGGGCTTGGCGCCACCTGGGATAGTGGAAGGTGTCCTTGCCCATGGCAGGGGTGGCACTGGATGAGCTTTAAGGTCCCTTCCCACCAAAACCATTCCATGATTCCAGGAAAGGAAGAAGAATCCCCTTCTCCTGCTGGTGAAAACAAACACCACCTGGGGGTGTAAAACCAAAAAGCCAAATGAAAGAGTTACAAACACCTCAACACGACACAATCCGTGATCCAAATGCTTTGCACTTCCTCACCCCACGTCCTGTGGGGCTCTGGGATAGGCATTCCACGCTCATCCCTGCATTCCTGAATCCCTGCATCCACCGAGGGCTGGCTCAGGGCTGAGGTTTGGGATGATCTGTTCACCCCAGTGCTCCTCTGGTCTGGGAAGAAGAAAACTGGGAAGGAGACCCAGTTTGCCAGAGGAGCTCCATCGTGACCTGCTCTCATTCCCATAGGAATATTATCTTTCCCTAAGGAGAAGACTTGCAATCAATCCTTAAAATCCGAAAAGTTCCCTTTCCACGTCTGGGCAGCCCCAACCCCTTCATGTGCACAGCTCCGTGAGTGCTTTCCCTAATAAATCTGGATGATCCATAAGGAGACTTTTTCTATAACTCATTATTCCATGCACAGTTAAAACCCAGCTAGGATTGTATTTCTGGCCTCACTGGATGCGTGTTCCCTTCCCATCCCAGCTGGGACAGGAATTTGTCCTGGCTGAAGGGTGGGAAGCAGGATAGGGCTCAGACACGCAGACCTCGCTCTGCCTCAGGAGTTGAGGGGGACTTGGGGAAATTCTCTGCTTTTCCCGCTGCCACACAACTTTGGGAATGCCTTTCCCATTTCTCCCTGATCTATGAGGCGGTGAGGAGCCATTAGGTGGTGCCCAAAAGCAAGGAGGACACAGCACACGGGCTGAGGGAGAAACTCTGTATGACACTGAGGGGACACCATGAGGACATCTCGGTGTCAGCCAAAGGCTCATCCCAACATTTCCAGCAGGAGGCGACTTGGTTCCCATAGGATTTTCCCTCCCATTAGTGCTTCATTTACCACTTTATAGCGCTAACAAGTGTCTGAAACTGGGGGAAGAAAAATCTCTTCTTCAGATCCATTTAAGGAGACAAAAATGGCCTTACAAGATCATTCTTTAATATGTGACAATTCAATCTGATCGAGAATTTACGCCATGCAATCACTTCTTGGTTTTGAGATGTTCCAAATGAAAAAAATAAAAGTCCACAAGCAGGGATTTTCCCATGGGATCCATCCAGTATTAATCTCTCCCCTCTTTCTGGAGCCAGACTGTCTGAAAGGTTTTTTCCTTTCTCCAGAGTTCTGCTTCTGTTTGATACCCATTTTGTGTGAGGCCAACGTTCCGGATTTCTGTCAATTCCCTGATTAAACCACGATTGCTGCTGTAAAGCTCAGCCTTCAGAACTAAACAATGGGAATTGGTTCCTCCTCTGGCTGTGGTGTAGCAGGGGCGTCTCTGGGGAGGGAAATGTAAAGTTTTTAACCAGAACGGTTTTTCCTTCCCTGGCATTCCAACAGATCCTTGAAGGAGAAGAGCTCCAGGCTCCACGCCAGGCTCTGTGTCTGTAAGAACATGGCCTTTTGCTTATTCCCCTTAAAATGGAATTAAAGGCATTAATTCAAATTTTTAAAAAATTATTCCTGCACTGCTGCCACTTCATTATCCCAGCTAGGCAGGCAGGCAGCCCATTCCAGGGAATGAGGATGGGAAACGCCCAGCCAAGATGGTTTAAATGCCACCTGTAGGCAAATTGAAATGTTCCCCTCCAAGTGCTAATCTTTCCTCTATTGCTGTGATGGCAGAGCCCTCATTTCCAGGGAATTCTGCCACGTTTATTTAAGATCCAAGCCTAGAAAACCCTAAAGTGCTTCTGCTAAAAAAACCAACCCAAGAACCCAAATATTTTATTCCTTCTGGAACGATTTCTTGCTCTTGCAGGGAGCTGTAATTAAGATGCTGCTGCTCATGGCTACAGGGTTTGCTGCCTCCCCCCCCACCCCCGTGCTTCCTGTGTTGCTAAATCCCTAAAAAAAAAAGAGAAAAAAGGCTGGAGAGGTTTGCTGGTAGCCTAAGAGGAGTTATCCAATGGATAATTGATAATTGTGCAGTGCCAAGAGAGCCAGTGTCCCATTAATGACTGATGTGGTGACACAGGATTCAGCTTGGAGCTCCTCAGGGGGGGCTCTGGACCAACCTCCTGCTTGGAGCAGGAGGAGTTTGAGGCCAGCCAAGGCTGCTCAGGGCTTTTATTCCATCTGATCTTGGAATCTCCATAGCCAGAGGCTGCACAACCTCACAGACACCGCCCCTGCACAGTGCTGATGTCTTAATGTGGAGCTTTTCTGTGAGTTTTCCTCTCTCCTTGCACTCCCAGGTTTGTATTCCCTGGGCAGATCGGGTGTAGTCAGGCCCTGCTTGAAAGCTTTGTTCTTATAAGGGCTCTACAAAGACCTGAAATAATTAGGCTCTGGATAAATGGCTCTTAATTCAATTACTTCTTATAATTGATTTAATTAAGAGCATAGGCGAGATGGGATTGACGCTCCCAGAAGTCGGAGTTAGGACTCACACTCTGGAAAATTTGGGCATCAGCAGTGCCAGCACTTCTATTTGACAGGGATTTTGGACAAGGGACCTTAAAGCTCATCCAGTGCCACCCCCTGCCGTGGGCAGGGACACCTTCCACTGTCCCAGGCTGCTCCAAGCCCTGTCCAGCCTGGCCTTGGACACTGCCAGGGATCCAGGGGCAGCCACAGCTTCTCTGGCATCCACACCTTCACTCAGGACCTTCCTCACCCTCTGGTCTCTGCCATGAATCCAGGATCCCCAAGATCTTGGAGCTGGAGTCCATCTTCAGCGCTGGAGCTCTCCTGGCCATCATTTTCCAGGATACTCAGGGAACTTGGATCCTGCCTTCCTAAATCCAAGCCTCGTAGGAAATTTTTCCACAAGAACAAAGTGATTTAAGGCTCAGAAGATCCCAGCCTGTTAGCACTTCCTACCCTTGCTTTCCCCTGGATGCTGGAGCTGTTATAAACCCCAGCTCATCCTGACAAAACAGGGGAGGTTTGGGTTTAATTGCAGTTGTTAATTAATTTTATCACTGTGGAATCTGCAGCCTGGTGGGAGAAGGGAAATTCCACTTAATGAATGGCTCCCTTCTCTCAGCACCTGGTGGAGAGTTCAGCAGGGAAGGCGCTCACTCTCCTGTCCTTGGCCAGAATTCCTGCCACATCCCCAGCTCCTCTTCAAAATCCTCTCCAAGCTGGGAAAAATCCTCTCCAAGGATCCTCCCTCACCCTCCTCCTCCTCTTTGGGCCTCTGCAGTGGCACCAGAGGGGTGTGTCCAGACCTGGGGGTGAAGGAGTTTGGATCCTCTGGGCAGGAGGATCAAGGCTGAAACCACCTGGAGAAGAAGCCTTGGAGGGCCTGCTGTAAAGAAATGGGAAACGGGAAAAGGGAAAATGGAAGAAGGTCTGCTTCCCTGTGGGCGCTAAAACTGAGCAGCTGGTGGGAGATTTCATCCTCTCAGTGAAACTTCACCCTTCCCTAGGAGAGAAGTTCTGGTTCCCAAATTATCACCAGGAGCTGGTGCGAGGGGCCTCAAGCCCCTGCAGGCCTGACTGTCTCCATCACCTTCCATGTGAGGTGACACCAGTCTGGTCACCGTTGTCCCCACATTTCTGCTGTGTCCCTGTCCTCTCTCCTCACCAACCCCACCCTGGGCTCCTCTTTTCCTCCTCACTGTGGTGGTTCAAGGTTTGCCAGCACTTTTCTGTCTCCTCGGTGTCTTGTTAGTCCTGCCACCCTCTCCTGGCTCCAGCAGACCTCTCCTGGCAACTCCCCCATTTCCATTAATACTTGTTTACCGGGAATGTACGTATTTATTGCTTTTTATCTTGTTTAATCTCTCTGGTCTCACAGCCCCTATTCATTTTTGCTGCTTCCCTTCTAACTCCCACCCATTTATCTTCCTCTGCTGCTGCATCTGCTCCAGCACATCCTGATTATCTCCTGCCATTCCCTGTGCCAGCCCTGTGCCCTGTGCTGGGATTCGTCTCTCTGGAACAGTTGGTCTTCCAAAATCATCATTAGCTGAGTTGTGGAGGAGACAGGAAGGGGTTCTCTCCATGGACCTGGTGTCTTGTCTTCCCTACTTAGCGAGCAAATGAGGTTAATATTTAATGGATGTGGAGGTCAAAACAAATCCCGGATATTTTGTTCCATATTTCCATGCTTCCAAAAGGTAAATAAACACGAGAGGTCCATCTAACTTGGTATTTCTGACAATAAACTCTAGCAAATCCAGAGAGAAAAGTTTTAAGATGTCAGACACAGAAAAGAAATCCCAAAATAAATTTCCTGGCTCCTGCAGTTCTGCCTGTGCATCCTCCTGCTATGGAGCAGCAGGGTCTTCACCGCAGCTCTCGGCTGGGGTCAGTTCTCGCTATCATTTTGAGGTGACATCTCCCAGCCAAATCTCAGGAGCCCCAAATTGCTTCCAGTGCTGAACCCTGTCCTGATCCCTGGGGCCAGCTCCTGTTTGTGGGAGCTCTGGGACAAACATCTCTGCTCTGCTGCTGCCCAAGGCCGAGCAGGAATTCGGTCTGAGCAAAAAAAAGCAGCTTTTTCATAACAGATTGGCACCTCTGCATCACTCACAAAGGACAGGTGACTGGAAGCGGGGACAGGACTTTCCTGGGGGAACAAAATGAATCATGAGGCACTTGGGACTCAGGGAAAATCATGGACTTCTTTCTAAACCTCTCCAGCAGAAAGGGGGATCGGAAATGCATCTGCAGGGGCTGGTTTGGGCTTTGAAACTGTCCCACACCAATTCCAGCCCCTTCTCCTTCCAGGAGCAAGGACATCCACTAGCAGCTGGACACACCAATAGGACCAGAGCCACGGTGAGTCAGGCGCCAGCCTGGCCTCTAGATAAACATTTCCCTTCCCAGGTGGTTTGTTCAGGATCTTTGGCACTTCCCTGACTCCTGCCAGGGCACAGTGTGATATTCCTAAAAGACACCGAGGTATTCAATTGTGTAATTAGCGACTGATTAGTGGAATGGTTGTGGGATGCAGATTGATATCAGGTGATGGCTCTGGGGGCAAAGGCAAAACAACCACAAACATCTGCTCAGGGGCAGAATAACCCCAAACATCTGCTCAGAGGGAAAATAACCCCAAACATCTGCTTAAGGGCAAAACAACCAAAAACGTCTGCTCAGAGAGAAAAGAACCACAACCTGCTCAGGGGAAGGGCAGCTGCCCGCGCCCCTGGGCTGGGCTGGACAGAGCTGCTGGAGCAGATAAGTGGCGGGTGTGTGACACCCACCTGCACGTTGGAGTCATTGCCAGGAAATCCCGAGACTGACTCCAGCCTGGTTCTGCTGAACTGGGAGGCACTGGGATACACTGTGGGGAGCCAGTGCCACGTGCCACCGTGGACAGGCCTTGGATCTCCTGGAAACTCTTACCTCCTGCGCCAGTGACACGGAGCCACTTCTGCTGGGGTTTGGATGCTGGCCAGCAGCTCCCAACAGCCACAGAAGCTCCCAGCAAGCGCGGGAGTTGTCAGAAGCAGACGAAGAAAAATCTCCTGGTTGGAGCAGAGCAGAGCCGAGGGAGGGCCCTGCTGGGATTCTGTCAGGGACTGGATGCTCCAGAAGGGGATGTCTAATTAGGGGAACCCTCTGAGTGTGATGGATGAGCTCTGCGCTGCTCATCACTGCAAATCCAGCCAGGATCTGCTCCTTTGGAGCTCAGAGGAAACATCACTGTAAAAAATCCTTATTCCTGAGTGTCTGTATGTGCTGCCAAGTCCTCCTGCTCAGCCCAGACCTCCCCAAAACTGCTCCCTCCCCTGCCTGCCCTGGTGTCCCCTTTCCCGGGAGCACATCATCCTTGGAGGCTGGAGCTGGAGCACATGGCAGCTCCTTGCTCTTTCCCGGGCTCAGAAATTAGGGAAGGCTCGGAAAGTGAGGGATCAACAAGCTTCCTTTCCTCCTGATGGCTGTGCTCAGGAATATGGGGGAGAGGAGAGCAAATTCCTTCTGCTTCTCCTCCAGGAGGGGGGCAGATGCAATTTAGCAGGAAAAAATACAGTAGGACAAGAATTAGGTTGTTTGTATGGGAATGCTGAGGTCACTGAGGACTTCAGAGTCTGGGTGGGCTCCGGGAGGGCTGGAAAAGGGAAAAGAGGGAAGAAAGTCACTGAGTGGAGGGTAGAGAGCACTGACTTCACTGTGGTGTGGTGACGAGTGTGGCCAGGCGAGCGCCCTGTCCCCTCCCACCAGGACACACCAGCACCTCCCTGACCCCTGGAAAGGGTCACAGCAGAGGAGGAGTAACCCCCAACCCCCAGCTGGTCCAGGAGAGGCCTCAGGAGTACAAAGGGATCCCTTAAAGTTCATTTGTATTTTCCATTTATATTGCACATTTGAAGTTCTAAGCAGTGCCCTCATGGCAGGAGCTGCTGAGTGGGACCTGCTGGGCCTGGGTGGGCTGAGGGATCTGGGGAGGCAGTGCTGTCTGGGACATACCCTGAAAAAGATGTTTGGAGAACCTGTTTTGCCTTCTTGAGTGGGGATATGGGGTTGGTAGGAGGAGGAAATGACCCAGAAATCAGGGGTGGAGCAGTTCCCATCCCTCACACCCCAGGCTGGTTCCTCTGAGTCCATACAATGGCCTGGGAGGGAAGGGACCTTAAAGTTTGTCCCATTCCTGCCATGGGCAGGGACACCTTCCACTGTCCCAGGCTGCTCCAAGCCCTGTCCAGCCTGGCCTTGGACACTGCCAGGGATCCAGGGACAGCCACAGCTTCTCTGGGCACCCTGTGTCAGGGCCTCCCCACAGTCCCAGGGAACAATTCTTTCCCAATATCCCATCCAGCCCTGCCCTCTGGCAGTGGGAAGCCATTCCCTGAGTCCTGTCTCTCCATCCCTTGTCCTAAGTCCCTCTCTGTCTCTTTTTTAGCCTCCTATGGCAGTGATGACAACTTTGTCAAGGCTGTTCCTGGCTCATTCCCAGTGACCCTGGAGCAGAAGGATGCTCTGTGCTGGGAAGCTCCCCTGGAAGCCACTGGCTCCTTGTTGGAGTTCTCACATCCCACCCTGCTGCTGCTTGAGCTGTGCTCTGGTAGGACACAGCAAGGGATGATTAACGACTCTAATAAATATGTTAATCTGCAGAAATGAAATTTTCCTAATTAAGAAACCTCTTCTGGGGTTTTTCCTGCTCCTTTCCCGAGCTGCTGTGAGAGCAGCTCCCTCCACTCCAGAGCGAGGAACAGTGGGACCAGGGGTGTCAATCACATCCCATTCATCCCAGTTTAACAGAGGAGATTATTCCCAGCTCCTTCTCCTTGGCAGAAAGGAGGAGTGTGCTTCTGCACCACTGACTCCTTTCTCCTTGGAACAGCCTTGCCTGTGCTGGAAAAAAGCTAGATTTAAGGTAATGAAAGAATTAGGATAATCCCTGTGTAACCCCGTGCTCTGAGGCTGCTCGGATCCGGCACATGGAGCCATCCAGCAGCTCCAGCACGGCTGGGCCTCCTCCTTCAGTCTCAGTCCAGGCTCCTTCTCCATTTTCCACATCCCTATTCAGGACAGGAGTCGGATCAAGCAGTCCCCTGTGTTAAGCAAGGGATGTCCAGAGGGCCCTCCAGCCCTAAAACTGCTCATTTCTCCATCCCCCAAAACCAGGGCCACCCCAGGTGTGGATTCCATGCTCCTCCTCACATGGCGGAGAGCTCATGTTATTCCCTCCTGTCCATGGAGATTCCTGGATATTTGTTCAACACTTTCCACTCATAAAACCCGAGGGAAAATAGAAACATCCTGGATTTGAAGGCAGGAGGGACAAGGAGGGGGAAATTTTCCACAGAAGAGGAAAGATTTAGATGGGGTATTGGGAGGGAATTGTTCCCTGAGAGGGTGGGAAGGCCCTGGCACAGGGTGCCCAGAGAAGCTGTGGCTGCCCCTGGATCCCTGGCAATGTCCAAGGCCAGGCTGGACGGAGCTTGGAGCAGCCTGGGATAGTGGAAGGTGTCCCTGCCCATGGCAGGGGTGGCACTGGATGAGCTTTAAGGTCCCTCCCAGCCCAGAGAATTCCATGGTTCTGTGAGATGTCCATGATTGGCTTGAAGGGCCTTTCTTGGTGTCCCCTGCACCATCTGTCACTTCCCTGCTCGAGGGCTGGGAATCAATTTACCCCCTGGGATGTGCCCCAGGGACATTGTTCATCCCACCCGGGTGTATTTCCCTGCACTTCCCAGCCTCTGGGTGCCTTTTCCTGCTGGACGCAGTGAGAAGCCTGGCTCTGCTCAGAAATCCCAGTGCTGGTAAATCCTCGGGAGCTGCAGCCATTCCATGTCACATTCCATGGGATGTGTCAGTCCCTTTGATTCGCATCCCCTCCTTTTTCCCCTGAAGGTGCCAAACCTCCAACAGCAGCTGAAGCTCCCTGACAGCTCTGTCTTCCTTGGCTGGACAAAGGGAATATTGGGACATGAATCCAGTGATTTTCCTATGTCTTAAAACCACAAATGTAACATCTGGATCTTTTCCTAAATGTCCTGATCCTCAACTCAAACTTCTGCAGACCATTCCTTAATTCTTGGGCTTGGATGCTTTCGGAATTAGGACTCTGGAATGGGTCTCTGGATGGGATCACTCTAACAGTCACTTGGGAATTGATAAATTGGAGGGTGATGGAGAGGTGGAAGGGATTTATGGCAAGCCAGGAAAAAAGGTCTCCACTGGATCAGTGTTCCTGGTTTTCTTGGAATCCTGGACCACCTTTCTTGCTTAGAAAGGTAAAAACCTCACACAGATAATCCCAGTTTTAAAAAGAAAAAAATTCTATCCTTTCCCTATCTTTCTTCCTCTCTTCTGAACATATTTTCTATTGGAAATGCCCAAATTAAAAAAAAAAAACAAAAAACAAAAAACCAAACAAACCTAGAATTCAAAATCAACAGATATTCTGGGAGGAAAAATCACTTTTGTGAAGTTTTAGAAAGTGGCAAAACTGACTGAAAATGGCCTTTCTGACTGAAAAGTTGCCTGAGTTTAAACTCTCAAGAATGGGAACCAAGAAGAAAAGATTGGAAGTGAAAGAAGTCCAGAAGAGGAATCTCATGGAAAACAAAAATATTCCCTGTGTTAGGAATTTGTGAGTTATAATTGAGTGAGAAAACCTTGCTTTCTAAGGTGGCCAACCTTAATGAAAAGTCAGAATTCCAATTAAATCTTGGGATGAGAGCTTGGAGGTGCCTTTCTGATTAACTGTCATTCCCAGCAGGAATGATTGCAAATTTTTGGGAAGGGGATGTATTCCCAGCTCCCTGATTCTTCCCATTTGTAACACTGGGGTTCAGCTTCATTTCCTATCCGAAGAAATCACTCCTGACAAACAATGAAGCAGCCCATTAATTAGTTGTCTTTAACTGTCTTAAGCTCATTGCTGTAATTAACTGATGAAGATCACTAATACTGGGATTGTTCCCAGTTTGATGGCTGGAATGTCCCATTCCATGGAGTTCATGCAGCTGTCTTGGAATGGCAAATAGGGGCTGGGAAACCTTCCTGTGAGGGGCATATAAATAATCCTAATATAAAACACTGGGATGTGGATGGAATAATGCCAATGGAATTAAACCCAGCATTCCATAGGCTGGTGGGATCATTAATTGTTGGGCTTAATGACTAATTAAAAATCACCACTTCCCAAACTCTAGTCAGGTCCTTTTCCAGCCAGGAGTGTGTTCCCTGTGATGAGAGGAGTGGGGTCTGAATCACAGTGCCAGGACACAGGGAATGGCTTCCCATGGACAGAAGGTGGGTTTGGTGGGATATTGGAAAGGAATTCCTTGCTGTGAGGGTGGAGGGGCTCTGAAATGGTTTTCCAGAGAAGCTGTGGCTGCCCCTGGATCCCTGGCAGTGTCCAAGGCCAGGCTGGATGGGGCTTGGAGCAGCCTGGGACAGTGGAAGGTGTCCCTGCCCATGGCAGGGGTGGCACTGGATGAACTTCAAGTTCCCTTCCATCCCAAACTATTCCATAATTGTAGGATTCTGTGACCTTGCAAGTGCTGAGAGATTCCTTCAAGCAAAATAAAGAATTATTTTCATCATCTGCCTTTTTATTCCTGACATTCCAATAAACTTAGCAGAATTCTCCCTTAGGTTGATTCCCAAGTGTATTTTTAAACATATTTATGAAAATCCATCCCTCAGTTTTATTGAGCAGAAAACATAGAACTTCCAGAGTAAATCCCAGAGCCTGGAAAACTAAAGCCTGGCAGGTAACCCTGGGAATTCTGGGGATTTCATGTCTCTGAGGAATCTTCAGGACACACAATGTCAAATGGGTCTCATCGGGCAGATTCCTGGGCATGAAGAAATGGGGCTGAACATGGATCAGGAATAGCAGGAATCTGTTTAGGGCGAGGTGTTGGAGGTCACAGCCGGCAGAAGCATCCCAGGAGGAATATTTTGCACTCCTGCATTGTTTTGGTGGCTGTGCTCTTGTAAAAGCTGGGACATTCCTCCATTTAAATTTTTGATATTCAGTTTATTTGGAATCTCCTGTCTGGCACCTGGAATCCGATTTAGCAGAACACAGAAACCAATGTGGGGCAGGCAGGGTGACCTCCTTCCCTGCGGAGAAGGCTGAATCCAGGTTTTTCGCACATGTGAAGGGAAGATAAATGAGCAGCAGAAGGAAAGGTGTCACCGGGGTCTTTTCCCAATGTTTTTAGTAATGAAGATCATTTTCTGAATTGAAATTCAGGCCAGGAGCGGGTATGTTTTTCCATGTGTGTGTTGAATAATAGTAGGGAAATCCCAAGGAAAGGATTGCAGGATGTGCAGTCCCTCATCCCAAGCATCACTGTGCCCTTGTGGGTGTCATTTCCCAGGACTGGCACCTCCTACTTTGCCCTTTTTTGGGGGCACTTATGTTGATTTTGGGGTTTAGATTCCACAATCCTGCTGGAATAACAGATTTTTTGTGGAAGCTGATGGAATTCTGCAAATCAGACTCATTATTTCCAGCCTGTCTCTCCAAATCATTATTTCCAGCATCTTCCATGGGCTTTAATAAAACAGTCAGCTGGAACAACACTGTTACTTAAAGTTTGATGCTGCTCCCTGGGAGAACATTCCTGGGAATCCCTAATCACTTTGGATCAGTTTGGATCTGCTTGGCTGCTTTCACCTGACTTGAAGCCACCGGGAAAAGCGGAATGGACTGATGGGAATTACTGGAGATACTCCCAGCTGGACACAGCCCTGCTGTGAGCAGGAGGGTTGGGAATCACCTTTTCCATCCTCAAATATTCCATGATTCTGTGAAATGAGCCTTCTTTTTATATTCTTAAACCTGTGCCTGTGTGTGATTCCAAAGGATGCCTGGAGCCAGGCAGGGACTGGGCTCTTCCCATATCCTGGCACGCTGCTCCCAATTTTAATGAATTATTAAGGGAACAACGTTTTCTGTTGGATGCTCTTTGTAAGGAGTGAAGAGGCACCACCCCCTGCATGCCAGGGCTGTCAGGACCTGTTCCATTCATTAACATGCTCCATTAATTGCCATGTGTACATTATGTAACATTCCCATGCTGCATTTTTAATTCCAGCCCCCACTAACGATCCCTTTCCCAATCTCTCATTATCGGGAATCATTGCATGGACCAGGTGTCTTGTCAGGATTTTAATCTCTTCTCTCCCTTTTTGGCCCAGTTTTTGGTGTGTTTGTACCAAAGTTAGGCTGGGGTGGGAGAATCCCCCTCTCCCAGCCTCTGAGCATCTGCAAATTCTGCAAAATTCCTGCTATCCAAGGGAAAAAGAATTGCTATGGAGGCAGGCAGGTCCTTGGCACCATGGAAAAGGCTTTTTAGTGGGGCAGGGAAAGGTTTCTGGAAATGTCAGAGAGGTCCTGGCCACCAAACCCCATCCTGGGCCACCAAACCTCATCCTGGCCACCAAATACCATCCTGGCCACCAAACCCTGTCCTGATCACCAAACCCCATCCTGATCATCAGACACTGTCTTGGCTACCAAACACCATCCTGGGCCACCAAACACCATCCTGGGCCACCAAACAGGATCTATGGTGGTTGTTGGCAACTCCAAATGCCCCAACACCAAAGGAATGGCAGTGGAAACCCTTTGGAGCAGATGGAGACTAACATCCCCTGAGCTCAGTCATGGCCCAGAATTCCCTAATTTTGTCCATAGCATCCAGAGGGAACAGCCCTTTCTCCCATCTGGCTCATCCGGCATCCACCGGAGTCTTTTCGGGACAGCATCCCTCAAAAAATGGCCTTAAGATGCACCAGGGGGGTTCAGATCAGAGGCTGGAAACAAAATGTTTCCCTGACGGAGTGGTCAGGCCTTAGAATGAATTGCTAGGGAAGTGGTGGATTCCCTGTGTCTGGAAGTGGTCAAGAGGGATCTGGATGTGGCACTTAGGAGTGTGGTTAAGGGGTGCTTATGGGGTTGTTGGGTGATGGTTGGATTAGGAGATTTTGAAGGTCTTTTCCAACCTGTGATCAGGATCTTTGTCCTTCATTTCTGAGATTCCAACTGGGAAAACCTCACTGAAAACTTGGAGCTGTCCCACGGGTACATCAGGGAACCACAGACAGGTTTGCCAAAGTGGGATCTGTCTAGGAAACTCTTCCTATTTGTTGCAGGAGGAATCACCAGGATTCCCAGAGAAGCTGTGGCTGCCCCTGGATCCCTGGCAGTGTCCAAGGCCAGGCTGGGCGGGGCTTGGAGCAGCCTGGGATAGTGGAAGGTGTCCCTGCTGTCATTTATGAAATTAACTTAGTTGGGTTTTGCATAGTTAATGGTTCAACGTTCACATGTTTAATTGATGGAAGTAATTAAAATTGATTATTCCAGTTATAGAAAAGTTAAAAATTATTGTTGGACTCTTTGTTGTTCCCTGTTGTTCCCTATTGTTCTGCATTGAAAATTGTTCAAAGGTTCTGATTGTATGTTTAGCACTGATTCCTGTTCCCATTTCTTGACTATTGGTATGAATAATTATATTAGAAGTTATTGGAAATATTAAGAGTTACTATGTTTAGTTGGGTTACTCCTTTTATTGAGTTGATTAGTTTAATAACCCCTTTGTAAGTGTCTCCCTTTCCAGAAGACTCCAACAGCCCTCACAGGCAGCACCCCAAGAGTTATTTTTAACCCATCTCTGAGGGACTGCAGCTCAGCTCCATGGCAACCCTGCATATAAATGAGGAACCTTTCCCGCCAAAAGGAAGATGACATCACCCCCTCCAGCTGTCCCCTAGCAGCAGCGAGCCATTGGTGGAAAGGGATTACCTCAGAAGTTCTCCCCTCCAATCATCTCACGTCTTGGAGGCTGGACTGTGGGCGGACTGTGGGAGTGTCTGGAAGGGCGCAGAGGATTTAAAAGGACACACAGAGAGCAAGAGTCTTGGTCCTTTCTCTCTTCAGATTAGCTGAGGGAGAGAGCTGACACTGTGGCACTTGGTCACAATTTCTATTTAGACACCTAATTAGAATATTCTGGCTCTGGACTAGCTAGAGCCAGCCCAGTGTCGGCAGGGTTCTCCATTGGGGTTTTGTAGCCGGTACGGCTCAAGTGTTTTCAATCCCAGCGCCCGGACTTTTTACCTTTTATTCTAACTTTTCAACAATAAATCTCCTGTTTTGGTTTAAACAAACCAAGAGTTGTTGGTTTTTATAACACCTGCCCATGGCAGGGGTGGAATGGGATGAGCTTTAAGGTCCCTTCCAACCCACATCATTCCAAGATTCCATAATTCTTATCTAAAACAGCTGAAAGGCATGAAATGGACACATTTTCCAAATGAACTATGGAAGTCCAGGAAGAACTGATGAATGCAGTGATGGAGGCACTGGTGCCACGACATTCCATACTCATGGATACGCCCCCTTCCGAAGCACCACCACTCTTGCCTGGTGATATTCCCTGGAAAAGATCGGAAAAACCTCAGAACACACAGAAAAATCCTAAATGTGCCCTAAATTCCATGCTGCAGTGGGCAGAGAGTCCCATTTTTCTCTGCAGAGACCCGTTTTGAGGGTCTGAATGAGCATTCCCAGGATTTAAACCCTCATTTTTACCCTCCCAACTTTCAGAGCACAAATTTTTCATTTTTCAGGCCTGAGGAATAATTTTTAGGATTCCATTTTAAGGATGGGCTCACACCTCCAATTTTAGCCATAACCCCTCATTTCCAGCAGCCAAAAATCCCAGTTTGAAGGCCCAAAAGCCCCCAAAGCCCCAAATTCTCTTTTTCATGGCTCAAAGCCACATTTTTAAGACTCAGCCCTCATTTTATGTTCCAAATGCTCATTTTAAGACCCAGAGCTTCATTTCAAAGGTTTAAATCTTCATTTTAGGAGCCAAATCTCATTTTTAGGACCAAATCCCATTTTTATGGCCCAAATCTTCCTTTTTTAGGGTCCAAAGGCTCCATTCCATTAAAAATTCTCCTTTTAAGAGTCCAGATCAGCATTTTTAGTGTCCAAAGCCTCCAGAGGGGCATTTTTAGGATCCTGCCCATCATTTTTAGAATCCAAGCAACATCTTCAGTCTCCAAACCCTCAACTGTAGGTACAAATGCCCATTTTAGGGCCCAAATTCTAATTTTTACAGCCCAAAGTTTCACTTGTAGGCTTGAAATCCTCCTTTTTAAGGTCCAACCCCCTCATTTTAGGGTACAAACTCCTCACTTAGGGCTCAAGGCTTCAATTTTTGATGTTCAAAGCTTCATTATGAGCATCCAACCCCCAATTTTTAGGTGATAATCAATGAGGTAACAGGAAGTCAGTACTGTGAGATGGGAACCAATCCAAAAACCAGCAGAGGAATCCCCCAAAATGCTGAGACTGGTTGAATACACAAGATTCATCCATGACCTCTCTGTATTTATGGCTTTGGAAACCATTTTTCCCAATTTTCCTGACAATCCAAAGGATCAGAGTCAAAAAAATCCACTTCAAATTTTGAAGTGGTTGTGTTGGGATTTCTTGGGTTTTTTTAAGGAAAATATTTTTTACTGTGCTGGAATGGCATGAATTGGTGACCTCCAAACTGCAGAAACTCCAAGTAAATTATGGAAGTGCTGAGTCCATCTCATCCAGAGGGAAATCAGAAATTTCAGCCTTCTCTAAAGCTGTGGTGGCCTGTGATGTGCCTGGTATGGGGGAAATTTTTTCCCCTAAATATCGAATTGAGTTCCCCCAAGAAGGAAACATGTGACTGATCCTTCACCAATTCCACATCTGCCACTTCAGTCCTGCCACATATCCCTGAGGATGCTCCTGTGGGAAGCACAGACTCCCTGTTGTGCTGTAAACTGAAAAATTATGGAGCCCAAAGAGAGGTCGGATGCTGTGCTGGAAGTTTGGGATGACCCACTCTGCTGATCCAGTGTGGAAATCGTTTTGAAGGAAGGGGATTGAGAGGACACATGGCATCGGTGACATCCAAAAATATTTACAAGCTGAGGACCAAACCAATTGGTCCAAACTGCAAATTGAGGCTGCAGGAAAATTGGGAAGTGGATGGGAGAGGGAAAAAAACTGTCATGGATGCTCCAAGTGGGTAAGAAATAGGACCCTCCATAAGCTGATTCCTTACTGGGAGCAACAGGAAACCCAGAGGAACTCCACTTCCTTCCCAGCTGCTCATTCCCAAGTGATCTTTTGGGAAAGACCTCTCCTAGTGGTGAGGAGGCCCAAGGATTGCACAGCAGACAAGGAGTGCTCCTGCCAATTACCTCCTCTCCTTTAGAATATTTAATATTTTTCCTAAAATTCTCGTGTCCTGGGGGAAGAAGGGAAGCTGTGTTCCACTAAGGAACATCTCGTTAATCAGCTCCAGGATGAATGACTGAATCAAGGATCATGAATGTCAGACTAGCTCAGTAATTATTGAAAGGATCAGGTCGTGAATGGAGACATGGAAAATTACTTCTCTTCCTTTTAATCAGAGCCTTGTGCTCCGTGAGGGCTTTTTAGGGAGCGACGCATTGGGAAGGGCTTGTTTTCCCTCTGTGGAAGGAGGTGGGAGAGGTTTTGTATCCAAGTCTGCCCTGAGGGAGCAACTCCCAATCCAGGCATCACATTCCAAGCACCAGAGTGCTTGGAGAAGCAGGAGATGGAAGCCAGGGAAGCTCAGATGGGTCACAAAAGTGGGATTTGAGGGAGAAGCTGGCAGGGAATGCTCTGAGACAGGATCAGAGAGATCTAAACCCCATTTTGGGGCTGTCCAAGTGCCCATCAGGGAGGACTCATCCATTTGTTCTTCAGGCAGCAACTCTGATCTGGGGGTCTGGCTCCTCTCTCCACAAAGGTCGGCACAGCCTGAAGATATCAATGGGCTCTGAACATCCACTTTTATCAGAGCCAGACTGGGAAAAAGTTGGATTTTCCATCGAATTAAATTAAAAAAAAAAAACCTTCTGCAAAAACTTGAAAATGCTTATGGGTTTGGTGTAAAAAGGAAGAGCTGACAAGGTGCCCCTGGAATTTTGTTGTTTGAAAATTCATTGTTTTGAAAAGAAGAAGTAAAACATCTTTGGGAAGTGTTCCACTTTCTCAAGTGGATCAGAACCTCGGCTAAAGAATTCAGTGCAATTGGAACCTCAGCTGAAAAAATCTTTGTAGTTGGGGCTGGTTTTACAAAAGGATTCAGCAGGCAAACACAAAACTCAGGCATCTCTCAGCTGACAGGGTCTCATCCTGCCCCAAGGAAAACACATTCCTTCCAAAACTGGTGGACTGATGCCCTCAAAAGGGATTTTTGTGCATCTGGACTCTCCCAGCCTTGGGAAGACCAGCAGAGGTGTTAAGTGTGGTGACTCTCCCAACTGCACTCAATGGTTTTAGTTGGAGAATCCAGGAAAAAGAGAAAGCCTCAACGGGGATTGCTGCCAGCACAGGGGCTCCAAATCCAGGGAATTTGTCTTGGACCTTGGACTCATCCAGCTGCACAGACCTGCACAGGGATGTTTGGAGGTGACCAGGGCCAGGATGTCACTGTCCTGTGACACAGAACCAGTCAGTGCTCAGTGTCCTCATGCTAGTGCAGGGAAATGGAGCCAGCAGGCGACCAGGCTTCCAGTGGAATTGATCTCCAGGTTAGACCAGAATTCCAGGATGCCAGAATCATCCCAATGAATCCCAGCTCAGACAAATGGGTTTTAATTGAAATAAAAAGCATTTTTCTGCCCAGTGCACCGGCCATGTCAGGTGTCTTTCAAGCCAACAGCTTGATGGAGAGCAAAGACTATTCCAGGGCAAATTCCTCATT
The DNA here is from genome assembly GCA_013400655.1 of Mystacornis crossleyi. NCBI lineage: Eukaryota > Metazoa > Chordata > Aves > Passeriformes > Timaliidae > Mystacornis > Mystacornis crossleyi. Next base: position 13,871 of record VYZQ01032428.1, on the reverse strand, counting down.
CCCAGTGTAGGACACTGATCCCTCTGTGGGGTCTTCCCCAGAACAAGTTTTCCTGTTGGATTCACAGGCAGATCCACGCTAGGATTCACTTTTCCCTGAGAGCAGTGAAGTCCCTACAGCATCTCTCATCTTTCCACAGAGGTCTGGCTGCTGTTGTGACCTGGGCCTGTCCCAGCGGGTTCCCTCTCTGTCCCTGTGGAGAGCTGGGGCCCTCAGGAATGTCCCTGTCAGCAGAGGTGAATTTTCCTGGGTGCCACCACCAGCACTGGGTATCCCGATTGCAAAGCTAAAGCCAGACCCTGGAATCTGCCTGGAGATGATCCAGCACCAACTGCAGCCACCCTGAAAGGCAATTCCAGAGCCAACAGCAGCTCCACCAAAACATTCCCCCCTGTCCATGCAGGAGAACAGGAATGATCAGCAAAGGGACTGTGAGCAGGTTTTTCTTCTGTTAATGAATTCCCACCAAACCCTATTTTAATGCCACTGCCGAGTGTTTATCATTAAGACAATTATTTGAGGCTGCCCTACTTTTGTCGGGCTCTTTAATACTGTGGGCCCCTCATTAGCTGTGTACACGGCTAAGGAGGACAGCGAGCTAATTGGCAGCAGCTCTTGAAGAACTAAAGCAGCCTCATCGTTTGCCTGCTCACGTTCTGCCATTCCAGCGAGGAACTACGGAAGATGTTCCCTGATTAGGCTGTTGAATTATGAATTAGGCTCTACTCCCACTGCAGCTGTTTTCTCCGTGTCATTCCCAGCACTTTATTTCCCCATCTGCTTATAAAACCAGGAGCTTGATCCTGCAATAAACACTTCAAATGGGTTTTTTTTTAGGAGCTAATTAATTGTGTTGCATTTCTTGAGGTGCCCTGCCTTGCAGCAAATTAACAATGCTAATTTTTCCTCTGCTCAGCGCCCAAACAATCCCTCCTACAGAGGAGCTGGAAAATAAAGAGGATTCTATCAAACCATTCCCATGTTTCAGCTTCGTCCCGTTTTGATCCTTTCTGTACACGATGCAGAAGGGTTGTCCTCATTTGCAAACCATTCCCAGAGCTGCTTGGATGGATCCTTCCAGGCAGGCGCCAAACCAGAGGGGTGACATTTGCAGCTGGCTCATTCCTGCTGTTCAGCCTGATCTCCAGTCAGTGCCTTGGCCACTGGTCCGTGTCACCTGGAGAAGGCCCTGCTGTGGGGCAGCTCCAGATGGAGACACAGGAATGGGGAGTGAGGGATTGGGAATGGGAGATGCCTGACTGAGCCATGAGTGAGGCTGCATAAAAATAGCAGCAAAATAAGAGACTGGGTTAAATTAATGACCCTTTAAAGCTGCTCCAATCCCCAGGATTTGGGTAACAAATTGTCCTGTCTTGCCCACACGGATCCCAGCATGGATCAGCTCCAGGCCATGTCTGGGTTGGTTTACAGGGACGTTGGATATGGCACCTGGAGCCAGACAGACACTTCCGGCAGCTGGGGTGTGGTGCCAACACCATCCTGCGTGTCCAAGGTAATGGAGGGCTCTCCAAGCTTGTCTGGAGTTCACAGGGGCCCACAAGAGCCAAGTGGCTGCACTGGGCTCTGCCTCTGGAGGGGGAAAGGGGAGGTTGACAGAAAAAAAGCACACAGAACATGGATCAGCCCCTCCTGAGGGGACAGAGTTCCTTATTTAATCCCAACTATGAGGAAAATCCATTCCCCCAAGCTGTTCTACTGCCTCACTTTCAATGCCTTGGATTCTGCATCGATGAGGATGATGCTGAACATTTTCGTTTGGCTGAGGGTCCACCTTTCACAGACAGCAAATCTGAGCTGGTGGGAGGATGGAAAGGAGAGAAGAATGTCTGGGAGATAGTGAGGAGGAGGCAGCGGGGCTGGAGTCTCCACATCCAGCCATACACAGCCCAGGGGATATGATTTTTGTCTCGTGCCCTCAGTACCGGAGAGAGGAGTCCTGAGGGACTTCGGTCTGAGATATCAGCCATTCCTTCAGGATAAATGGAATAATATCCCAGCTGTGCCAGCTCTCAGGGGGAAATGAGGAACTTGGAAAGGCCAGCTCAGAATGGAGACATAAAATAGGAGGTGAAATGAACTCTGCTCCTTCTGCTTGACCACTACCCAACATGAGCTTATTGCATTTTTTTTGTTACCCACTTGATCCTCTTTCCCCTCTCTCCTCCTCTTTTCCATAGGACCACTCAAAAATGAAAAGCCCAAATCCATGTTTTCACCACTGGACAGCCCAGAATGGGAAGAGATTTCCCATGGAGGCTCCACACTTGCAGGTTTTTAAGACAAACCCTGAAAAAGCTCAAAATAATCTCATATCTCATATCATCTTATTGCAGACCATGCTTGGAGGAAAAGGTTTGGACTCCAAACCTCCTGAAGCCCCTTCCAAGCTGATAATTTGATCATTTTTTCAGCTTCTAGAAAGTTTCCTAATTTTAAAATTATTTTAATCATTGTTTAACATTTTTTAGAGCTAAAAAAAAATTTAAATTGATGTTTAAATTTACATTTTTTTAGTACTTAAATTACTTCAATAATTATGCCATATTTCTGTGGCATTTGTGACTTCCCTTCCTCCCTCTGCAATCATTCATTTGAGAGGGACTTTGCTCATTAATGAACCTTAGTCCTGGTCTAGTTAGTCCCTGCTCTGGGGACTGCAAACAGGGGCTTTGCTGTGACCTCCAAACCCCGTTGAGTTGAAATCAACCTTCTCCAAGTCCCACCTTGCTTCTGGTTGAGCTCCTCACTGCTCCACCCTGGGCCAGCTGTGGTGACATCGAGGTCACACCAGCAAAGGCCACCTCACAAAGGGCCCAGCAAGAGCCAGACTGGGATTTTGGGCTCCTGACTGGATGATTTCTCCCTGCTTGGGGCTGCAGGTGATTTGCTGATTCTGCTGCTGAATTCTGGTTGGTTTTTGCAGCATGAAGGCATTCAGGGCTGGTCTCCTCTGTGTTCAGGGGGGTTCCTTTTCATATATATTTATTAGATGTTTTTTAATGAGCTACATGGAACCCAATCGGGCAGTTAAACTGCAGGATGAAGGCCAAGTCCTGCCTGACATCAGCCTTAGCTCCATTCCTGCTGCAAAGCCTCAGCTTTATGGGTTTGGATTTGTAAATACCCCCCCTAAACCCAATAAATTAAAAGAGCCCCTGGTGTATCCTCAGCGTTCAAGACTGAACAAGCCCAATTAGCCTGTGAAGAGCTGTTCCCTGCAGAATAATTTCAGGGTTTGGGCCAGTCCATTGTGAAAATCATTTGCTGCTCTCCCTGCTCATTGATGGTTTCTCATTCAGCACAAGCAGCTCCAAAGGTGACTTGGTTCCCTGCCAGAGCCTCTGTGTTGATTAACTCTGTTCTTTCTTTTTCATCATCCCGCTCCTTCAATTCTTTCTGGGAAGGCAAGGAACAAATGCAGCTTTTAAGGAGGGGAATATTTATTTTGCTGCTCTTTGCTGCTTCCTTATCCCTGCTGTGTCCTTCGCTATTCCAGGGGTGTCCGTGACGTCCAGCCCAGGGCAGGAGTGATAACAACCCCGTGCAGCAGCCCTGGGGCCATGAATTAACCAGGATGGTCCCTGCCTCATGGAATTTATGCCACAAGTCCTCCTTCCCTCTGTGCTGTGTGACTGTGGGCTTGGGAGTACATCAGGAGTAAAGCCAGGCCTGCAGAGGGAAAATCGTGGAATCATGGAACGGTTTGGGTTGGGAGAGGCCTTTAAAGGACGTTTACTCCACTCCCTGCCATGGGCAGGGACACCTTCCACTGTCTCAGGCTGCTCCAAGCCCCGTCCAGCCTGGCCTTGGACACTGCCAGGGATCCAGGGGCAGCCACAGCTTCTCTGGGCACCCTGTGCCAGGGCCTGCCCACCCTCCCAGGGAACAATTCCTTCCCAATATCCCATCTATTCCTGCCCTCTGGCAGTGGGAAGTCATTCCCTGTGTCCTGTCCCTCCATCCCTTGTCCCCAGTCCCTCTCCAGCTCTCCTGGAGCTCCTTTGGGCCCTGGCAGGGGCTCTGAGGTCTCCCTGGAGCCTGCTCCTCTCCAGGTGAGCACCCCCAGCTCTCCCAGCCTGGCTCCAGAGCAGAGGGGCTCCAGCCCTTGGAGCAGCTCCGTGGTCTCTGGATTTATTCCTTAGGTCCTTATCCCTCTTAGCTGGGCCCAGAGCTCCCAGTGGAAGTGAGATCTGGCAGGATAATCTGAATTTCTGATGACAGCCAGTCATTTTAAGCTATAAAAACCACACCAAATTTCCACAAAGCAGAAATCTCCTTTACATTTTCCTGGCAATGTGTGGAGTTTCCCCCATGAGCAGGGACACCGATTTCATGGGTATTCCCAGGATTTAAGTGAAAGAATCTGGACATTATCATCATTTCAGTGCTAAATCACCTTCAACCCCAAATCAATACCATTTCTTTTACTCTAATATGGGTACCTTGCTATACTGCACAATTTTATGTTATTCTCTAGTTTACCAGGAATTCTTTCAGTTTTATCCTGTGTTGTAATTAATTCTGATTAAGATCTTTCATCTGTTATCTCTTGCCTGTTCATTTGTCTTAATAAATAATTCATTTTTATGAATAGATCTGATTTGCCAGCATTAAGAACTTGAGGGACAAAGTGATTCAATTATACCCCCGTAACTGCCTTAAATTCAAACTGCTGCCAAAATCTGAAGCTAAGGAAGGATTTAGATTCATTTAAACCCTTTCTGAAGGAGTTTACATACACGGTGACACTTCTCAGTGTTTCTTTGGGATAATTATCCTTTTCCTGGCATCTAAGACAGGAGAGTGGGCAGGAAAAACCTCAGTTTACTCCTGGAAGGGGCTGAGGTTGCTCTTGTGACTGTAGGATTTGAACTTTCAGGCTCTAGGTAAATTTTGGACCAAGTTTTCCTTGGATTTACCAATGGAGCTTCCTCTGGAGCCCTGCCAGGATCTGCTCCCAAAATCTGTATAATAACAGGTGTCCTGGGTTACATGGTATTCCATTACCATTTTTAGCAATGTTACCTGCCTCCTCCCTCAAGACTGTCTTCTCTTAATGTGCCTATCAATGCTTTGTGCATGACTCATAGATAACTCGCTCCTGGACTATCTCCTGTTAATGGGCCCATCAAGGCCTTGCCCTATGACTCACCATCCCATTGTGAGATGCGCCGCCCAGGGGGAAGGAGCCAAGCATTCCCACCTGGATAAAGTCTGTGGTTTTGCAGCAGCACGTGGGAGCCTCTTCCACTGGATTCCCAGAGGAACAGCCCTTACCCACTGGACTTCCAGAGGACAAGAGCTACTAGACCTTTCTGCAGAATCACTGTTTTCAACAAGACACTTCATCTGGACTGCTATCACCACCCTAAATAACAGGGTATCAGGGTGTATTCTGACTCTGCTGGTAGTTTCTTTTGTACGATTGCATTTATTTTTCCTTTCTATTNGGGAAATTGAATTCCCGTGCCCCCCGAGGGCCTGACCCCGCAGCCCCAGCTGCCCGGCTGCCTGCACAGACCTGGCAGGGTCATTTCCAGGGCTTGCATGGTAACGGGGATGAGGTTTGGGATCTCTTGCTCGTTCCAGCAGTGCAGCAGCGTCGTTTCCCCCTCAAACTGCCTTTCCTGAGGGAAAGGTAGGAATTTCCAGCAGGAATTTGCTCAGCCCTAAGCTCTGTGGGGTTTAAAGCTGGATTTTCAGTAGCCACAGGGGCACAGGAGGGTTTGGGGTGGAAGGGACCTTAAAGCCCATCCAGTGGCACCCCTGCCATGGGCAGCACCCCTCCCACTATCCCAGGGTGCTCCAAGCCCTGTCCAACCTGGCCTTGGACACTGCCAGGGATCCAGGGGCTGCCACAGTTTCTCTGGGCACCCTGTGTCCCTGGCAGTGTCCAAGGCCAGGTTGGATGGGGCTTGGAGCAGCCTGGGACAGTGGAAGGTGTCCCTGTCCCAGGCAGGGGGTGGGACTGTATGGAATTAAGTTCCCTTCCAACCCAAAGCATTCCATGAGTCTGTGAAGTGAACAGGAAGCTCCAGACTGCTAAAATTAAAAAAAAAAAAAAAACCAAGGAGGAAAGGAACACCGTAAAAAAACTGAGGTGGGATTTTCCTTCTCTTCTCTCCTCACATGGCCTGCTGAGCACATTGTCACCTGAAGCAGCATGGAACGGGTCAGCCTCAGCAGCAGGAAAAATTGGGAATGTTTTCCAGGCCACTGGCATGAACAGAGCCCCTCGGTGGGAATGATGGGCCTCTGATGACCAAATATCCAGTGACAGCAAAACTTACCCAAACTACTTTCAGCTGCCTAAAAATTCCATGTCCAATCAGCCAATGACTGTTAATGGAGGATCCACACCTGAGACAGGGGATCCATCCCACCTGGCTGACCTGTGCAGCCCACCCAGCCTGTGCATCTCACAGCAAATCCCTTGGATTCTGCACAAAGATGGAAGCACCCAGCCCCCTGCAATCACCGCAGCAGACAGATGCTCATTACTTCTCTTGAAATCTCTGTTTTTCATAAATTTCATTTTCGCTGTTTGCAGCTTGGGCTCGTTCCCAAATAAAGCAGGCAGTGATTGAGCCTGGCTTTATTGCTCCCACAATCCAAATTACAGCCATTATCCCAATCTCCCCCTGCAATTATCCTCAGCCTGCACATTCCATCTCTTTATCCAGACAGAGTTTGTGGTGATGGAAGTTGATAGATGGGCAGCTGGGAAAGCAGTGAATTCTCTCTGAGCAGCAGATCCAGAGCTGCTGCTTCAGGCCCTCTTTCCGTTCCCAGGGTGCAGCTCCGTGTTGTTCACCAGCTCCCAGGGACACAAGATAATCACACTGGTAAGAGGTGGCCTCCGTGAATTTCAGCTGTTCCTCCAAGGATCAGGATTCCTGAATTTCTTCAGCTTTATTCTACTGTCCTGCAGGCTGGACTGGGGCAAACCTGCATCTCATGACATGGTCCTGTCATTTTATCCAGCCAGGTGGGGCTTTCCTGCTCCCTGGAAGACCCACCTTGAACCTTCTGCAGGTGAATTTGCTGCCTCAGACATTCTGAGAATCTTTTTGCCTCAAGATTTGGATAGAAACAGGAAACACAAACACAAACCCCAAATCTGCAACCCCATTGGTAGCAACACTCTCAGTGAGGTTCTGGTCCCTCTCAGCTGCCTTGAAATCACAGAATCCCAGGATGATGTGGGTTGGAAGGGACCTTAAAGCTCATCCAGTGCCACCCCCTGCGATGGGCATGGACACCTTCCACTATCCCAGGTTGCTCCAAGCCCCGTCCAAGCTGGAATGTGCTGGGTTTGTTGGTTTTCTACCTTAAAATTCTCCTTTAACACCATTTCTCTCATCTCCCTCACAGGGTGACACAACCACTGTCAGGAGGCCTTTCTTCAGCTCACGGCACCTTCCCAACTCCCAGACTGGTCCTTTTGGAGGAGAACTGTCAAGACTTGGTGGAACTCACTCCAGTCAGGTCAGTCCCAGTGGGATGGGAGTGTCCTGGCCCCATATCCTGGGATGCAAAGTGCCTATTGCTGGTGCAAAAGGCCCTTCCGGCAGCACAAACATTCAGCTCCAGTTTCATCCCACATCCTGAATTCTGAGCTATTCAGGGGGCAGCTTCCACAAAATAGGAGAAAAGTCCCTATTTTTTTCCCTCCCAGATTCCTTTTCCCAAGTATCCACTTGAGAAGCAGTGAGAGCTTCTCTGGGAAGGAGAAGCTGCACTGAAGAAGAGAAAATAAATACCCAAATTCTTGCAGGCTGGGTGAGTACTTTTGATTTAAAATCAAAGGTTGGTTGGTGTTTAGAGTTGCCGTTGTGTTTCTGTTTACACTCCCCCTGCTGTCTCCCACATCCCTGTCTTTTAAGGATGTTCAAGAAGGAACTTTTGGATAATACAATTCCCCTGCTGCATGATGGAACAAGGGAGACACTTGAGTCCTGGCTTTGCTACAAGGGGGATCAGTGAAACTGCTCTGCCTTCCCTGACAGCAGAACTGAGAGGGATCAGCTCCTGCTGGGGGGAATTAAAACTCCACAACAACAGTCCTGGGCTCTGGGCAGGATTCCAAATGGAAAAGGCAAAGCGACCTGACAGACTCCATGAGCTGCACTGACAATGCTGGTAAGGAAACTTCAGGGGCAGAATAAACTGATCTGAAATATTTTGCTCTGATCTGCATTTCAAAGTAATTCTGTGAAATGTCCAACCTGGTAAGAGGGAACAAACAAATAATCTAAAGAAGAGAAACCACTTTCTGTCCTTCAATTCAAAGGTTAAATGCATTGAAATCCACTTTAATTTTAAGTCACTGGGGTGATCCAGCTCCCTGCTGAATTCCTTCCCTGCAGGGGGATTTGGAGACAATATCCTGATTATTCCACTTCAGACCAAATATTTAATTCGGGGATAGGATGATCCTGCATCTCTGAGGGTTGTGGAAGCAGAGGAGACACCTTTCCTTTTTGTTCCAGGCAGCAGAGCATGAGTGGGACATATTCCCCCTGAAACACAGAACAGATTCCTCTGAAACATGGAAGAGATTATGGATCATGGAACAGATTCCCCCAAATCATGGAACAGATTCCCCATGAAACACAGGGACATTGTCCCTGTTTGGAGCTGGGGACACCACTCCAGGCCTTGCTAATGTTGAATGTATGGGGCTGTTGAGTGTAAAAAGGTGCAATAACTTTGCAGGTTCATTTTCCTCCAAATGGCCCACACCACAATAAAATTTCTTTGTTTTTAATCACTGAAGTGGAATTGTTTCATTTTTATTTTTGGCAAGGAAACTTGAAAACATCTGTTTGAGTTTGGATCAAATTGATTTTCTTTTTCCACCCCAGTTTTTAACTCAGTAGTTGAACTGAAAAATCAATTATTCACTCAGCCTTCCTCCCAGCACATGTCCAGGAGCAGGAACTGTGGGTTTTAGTCAATAGCAGGTGCTCAGCAATCAGAGCAAATGATGTCGGGATAACAGGATTAACCTGACTCTTCCTGTCTCATTGACAAAATCCAACCAGGACCACAGGGAAAAATCCCAAAGGGTTTCATTTCTTGGTGTCCACTGAGCCAGTTTGTCTGGATATACAAAATGGGATCTTGGCTTTGATCCTGATGGCCCTTGGTGTCATCGCTGGGTTTCCAGCCACTGTTTTAGGATAAACAGAAGGTTCCTTGGACCAGATAACAAGATTCCATGGAGAACTCAGATCATTCCTGCCTCATCATCTCCTGTCCCAGCAGTCTCCACAGGGAGGAGATTGTCACTAAATGGGAAGTTCTAATGACTGTTATTCTGTCTCATAATAAGAAAAAAAACTTCATTGAGGGCACGTTTCCAAATAAACAGATCTGTTGGCAAGAATTCTCCTTTCAGGCATCCCAAGTTCTGCTGTCCTTCATGTCCCAGCAGTGGTGGAAGTGTCCAGTTCACAGCTGGCCTGGTGCTAAAGGTTCGGCTGTCCAGGAGGTGACAGGATCTGCTCTGAAAGCTCTGTCTCCATCACCTCATTGCTGGAAAACACAGCTGTGGAGAATTCCAGGAAAATGCAGGATTCTCACTCATTTCCTTGCTCATGAGAGGATCTAACAAGTGCAGAGGGTCCAGAGAGACCCTCCCTGGTTGGTGTTGGAGGTTTTGTGCTTCCTGTGGGTGCTTTGTAGGTGATCCTGACCATGAGATTCCACAGGAGCCCCTGGTCCCCTGCAGTGCTTGAGTCTCCTGCACACAGCCTTCTTCCCTGATGGATGTGGGACATGGGAAAGGCAGGAATGATGCTTCATTCACCCTTCTCATCTGATGCTGGGCTGGAGGAGGTGAGAGACAAAGCCCAGGTATCTGAATCTTGGCCCAAGTCTGTCTCTGGTGCTGTTCTGCCAATTGACAGGGGCGATTTAAAGGACACAGACACCAGTGGAAAGAATGGTCTTATTTTACTGTGAATATAAAGGCGACACAAAAGTAAAATAATACATCCGATAAAACGACGCCCTTGGCTTTAGCAACAAGCAAAAATACGCAAGGTAATGCACCTGATCACTACTGTACAAGAAAAAGTGATTGAGAAAGATACATCACCAACTGCCTCAATACTTTACCATCATCCAGAGTCCACAATCACTGGGGTGCCCCATTTTGCAGCGAGGACCTGGAGAACCCTTCTGGCAATTGGGAAATTCTTATGCGATACGTCCACCCAGAGGTGAGGTCTCCAAATTTGCCCCGAAAGTGGGCCCAGCTTTTATAGGCCCAAATCAACCAGTCGAAGTGACTTGATTATATTTTTAGCACAGAAACTCCTGGATGTGATGGCACACTCCCCAACCAGCCAGAGGGCTTGGCCAGAGCCCAGGCCTCAGCTGGAAGGGTTTTCCCCTAAAATATCCTACAAACAAGCCTCTATTCATGTCAGTTGAGAAAGTTTCTTAAAATGATGCATTTATTTCAGACAAATACACAGGGTTATACAGAGTTAGCACAAGCATCTTTGTCATTTATTTTTAGCTAAATAATACTGATGGTGTTCACACAGTGCCCGGGATTCATCTTGTAAGTCAGCTCTGGCTGAGGCCTGCTGCTCAGCTCTCCGCACATCAGGTGCTCAACCCACGGGTGAATCCTGCCCCCGAGGGGGGGGTCGGGGTCGATCTCCTCTGGCCAGGAGGCCTGACCTGCCCCACCACAGGCCAGAGGATCCTGCTAGCCTTGGGATCAATCTCCTACTGACCCTGTTGAGGAGGGGAGAGAGGCCTGAGCATGGGGGCTAAACTGGGTAGGGAAAGGCTCTCTCCTTCTCCATCTCACCACCTTCATCCTCCAAAGTGGGGAACTGATAATCAGCCAGATGGCAACTTTCTAACACAGTTTGGAGTATCAGGAATCAAGAATTCTTTAGTGCAGCACTGGGCACTGGGAGGATCCTTCCTCTGATTGGGTGTTGGGTGAGCGGAGTTTTTATCTCATACTGATTGCATATTCATGAGGTATCCCTGATTACGTGACTTTATTTTACACAATAACACCCCTTATCAAAGTCCTTCAAGGGTGCTTTGGGGTTTGTCTTCAATGTCTGGTGTCCTTTTAGGTGGCTGTTCCTCAACCCCTGTTTTTGAGGAAGCCAAATGTCTTTGTTTTCCATAACTTCTGCTTTGTCAGCCTTGCAGAGCTGGGCTGGCTCCTGCTTGTGCTTTGACTAAGTGACACCCTTTATCTACTTCCCTAAGGCTGTGCTGTTCTCCTGTCCTTATCAGAGTCAAATCCTGTTCTGCCCCTCTGTCCTCATCAGAATCTGCCCCAGCTCCCATCTACAGCAGAGCCTCCCATGAGAGCAAAGCCCTCCCTGGGCTCTGCTCTTCTTCAGGGTCATGGAATCCAGAATGGATTGTGCGGGAAGGGACCTTAAAGCTCCTCCAGTTCCATGGGCAGGGATGCCTTTTCCACTCCCCTCCCACCGATCACTGCTGTTGAGGTGAGAGGTGCCCAGTTTGTGCTCCAGTTCCCATTCCAGGTGGGATGTAATCCCTTTCCCAATGTTTTTGCTGTGTGAGAAGCCAAGAGCCAATCCATCAGCTGGCAATGGCAGCAGGAACTGACAGGGAGCTCTGAGGAGAACATAAAGCATCCAAACTGCAGCCTGCAGCTCCTGCCTCCTCCTCTGACCTCCTTTAACCCCAGCCCCGCTTGACCCTTCCTGGGCTTTCACCAAAATGAAAAGTCTGGCTTGTAAAACAGCTGGGAAGGAAAACTGACAGGAAAGTAATAAAACCATCATGGGGGGAGAGCAGACGTGTGGCAGAGACAGCCCTGTGGAGCTCACCACAGGTGTCTGTGGCTCCTGTCTGTCTTCCCAGTGGATGCTCCGAGTTCCTGTCTTGGTGCATCCTCAGGAAAAGACGAATGGCTCCTTTTCCCATTTTCTCCTCATGCTGCTGGAGGTGCTGCACAAGGGATAAATCCAGGCTGTGGAGCACTTCAGGGCTAAGAGCTACCTTCAGAGGGCTCAGTGTGGTCACACGATGGTGACAGGGCTGGGGACAGCCAAGGGGAGCTTCACTTCCTCTTGTGTCTGGTTGAGTTTTCAGTTGATGCCTCAAGGCCCCAAACTGGATCCTAAATAAATTCCAAGGGTGGTCAGTCTGCTCTGGCTCTGCAGGTGTTCAGTGCCACAGCATCCTGTGCCCCTTCTCCTGTGGCTGCAGCTCCTCCTGCATATCTGGGATGGCCCTGGGAGCAGGAATCCAGCAAAGGGCCAGGAGGGTGGGAATGGGATGGCAGCACCTTTGGTAACTTGTGAGAGCTGGGATTGTTCAGCCTGGAGAAGAGGAGACCTTGTTGATGTCCATTAATACCTGGCAGGATGTGGAGGAGTCGGATCCAGGCTCTTTCCAATGGTGCCCAGTGGCAGGAAGAGGGACAATGCCCAAAAACTGAAATACAGGAGATTCCACTTGCACCTCAGAAAAAGAATTTTAAAGCTGGTCAGGCCCTGAGAGGAATGCTGTGAACTCTCCATCCTTGGAGATACCAAACCCTGGTCCTGGACAATCTGCTCCTTGGGCAGAGTTCTTGGTGATTTCCAGAGGTTCCTCCAATTTCAGCAATCCCGTGGTTCTCTGAAAATGAAGAACAACCAGCTGGAAATGCAGCAATTATGGTGTGTGTTGTGACATTTGGAAAAACACTGTTTGCTTTAGCCCAACATTTGTTTTTCTTTCCAGTAGATGTTACTGCTGGTCTCATAAATAATTCAGCTTTTACAAGCCAGAGTATATTATTTTAAATGGTACAAATTAATCACCTTTAGTGAATTCTGGAACTCCTGTGTTATTTTTAATGAATTTGTAAAACACTTCTTAGGTGTATGAGCAGGATTCACTTCCATTTGCAGACCAGCCTGGACAGGATCAATATTTCATGGATTTCTGCAGCTTATTCATATTTAGTTCTTCAAGGAAAGCTCTTTTTATGAGTGATATGGGGACTACACAGGTCCCTGGTGTGAGAAGTAGTGAAATAAATATTTAAAGAAATATTTCAAGCTTAAATTTCAGGTATTTTCACAGCCAGGGCTCCCAGCCTGTTATCACACACAACCTGTGCTGACTTTTTCTGCACAAAATAGTCCAAAAAAATCAACTTAAAGCCTCTCAAACACCTCCTTGTTATCCCAAAATGCGATAGAACGAAACTTCTTGGCTTTTTTCCACTTTACTAGTGCCTGTCTTTTAAATAAAAGCTGTATTTGTGGCCAAATAATGTCACTTTTTCCTTTCTTTTTTTATCTTCTGCTTTAATGTTTGCAATATCTCATAGACAGAGCACAAGATGGGTCTGTTTTAATTAGCTCTGGCATGAAAAAAACCCTCTTTCGGGAAATAAATAAATAACTACGTGCATATTAGTCTATTAAAAAGAGGGTCTGTGCACCCCCAGCTTTATTTCTGCATAAAAAATTAAAAATTCCATGTGGAAAGTCCTTCTGGATGTGCAGGAGTGACCTTTAATGACATTAAATCATTTAACGAGCCTGTTAGGTGCGTATTAGAGAGAAAGAAAGGCTTCTGGGGAGACATTTGGATTTCTGTAGGTTTAAGGTTGGCAAATTGAAAGATTTCTGTTGTGCTGGAAGAACTTCCAGGAGTTAAGAGGAATTAGAATTGGTTATTAATGGAATCCTGTAATGGTTCAGGTTGGAAAAACCCTCCAAGATCATCAAGTCCAATCATTAACCCGACATCACCATGTCCACCATCAACTCCTGTCCCCAGGCGCCACATCCATGGGGTTTTTGACATTTCCGAGGATGGGGATTCCAGCACTGCCC
>VYZQ01032426.1:78991-95500 GCA_013400655.1 Mystacornis crossleyi | reverse complement strand
TTGGGGTTTGGGTTTTTTTTTCCCTTGAGAAATAGTATCTCTTTGTTTAAGATAAAAACTGGCCTGGGTGAACATATTAGATAATTTGCTGAGCTTTTTGTATTGGATACAGAACAGTCTCTTAAATGAAAAATAAGGGCTAAGTAAGATTTAAATTTTTTTTTTTTAAATTCCAGAGTTGTCTGTGAAGAATCACAGGTTATGAGGGTACAAATACAGTCTTTTGGCTTATTGCTCATGAAGAGTTAACCTTTGTCCTTATAAAAACATTTAATTTTCAGATTCAAGATAAAACGTTCCTGATTTCTGGAGAGATCTTGAAAGAAGGTGATTCACTTTACTTGAGGTCTTCAGTAGATGGAACAGTGTCTAAGTCCAAGTTGGTCATTTTGGACAACACCATTTATCTCTTCTTCCCGGTAAAGTTTCTTTCTTTATTTTCACAAATGTAAAATGTCAGAATTTTATCCATGTAAATGAACAATAAAAATTAGAATAGAAGGTGAAAGAGAATCACAATTTCAGTTTCTTTCTTTGACCTATCATGTTTTGATACTTGTTGGATTTATAGTTCTAATTAGAAATTCATTGCTTATGGTCAGTGAGTGAGAAAATGAATTACTTTTGGAAAGATAAAATATAGTTGGTGAATCAGACTTGGAAATGATGATTTAGAAGGGGAAAACACAAAATATTAAAATTATCAGGTATCTAAGTTTGTTGCAGAACAGTAGCAAGTACTTCAAACTAACAATTACTTGAAAGTGCTTGTAACTGGTGTTTTAATTTCAGTTACATACATATGACAAGAATTAAATCAATAATGGTCTGAGGAAGGATAACTTCAGCTAATATTAAAAAATGGAATTATGAGGTACCATGGCATTATATGCATTGCATAAATGCAAATAACATTTGAAAGAAGAGGTACCCTAATTTGCATTATTAGGCTGGTAATTTTTTATTTGCAGTTAAAAAGACTGCACAGTCTTAAAGTAACTCAATAATAACATAATCTAAATAAATAACTATTTATCAGTTTCAGTAATTAACCTCTAGCTCTGAGCCCCTTAAGATTTTTAGCAGAATGCAGCAAAAACTTTGTTGCTCCAGTGATGAGGACAAAATAACTCATGCTGGAATGGCAAAGCTCAGTTTTCCTGTCATATCAGAATGGTGTCTGGGGTGAGTGCTCGAGAAGGAATCACAGGATTTTCGGGCATGGGAAGGACATGGGGAGAATGAGTCTTTGGGGAACTCTGGGAAGCAACTCTGAGAGGACTTAAGGGATTTTGAATAACAGTGAGAATTTTTGATTAAATTTAGCACTAATTAATTTTATTGTAAATTGTGAAGCACTCACTGGCAATGCTTGGCAGTGAAGATGCCAGTGTGTCTCCTGCTTGTTGCAGCAACCTGCCTGCCCCCTCTGTACACAGCCTTTGCGCATTTTCCAAAACTTTCTGTGCCCCTGATGCATGAACAGGGAAGGTACAAATACAGGGTTTGTACCAGGATCCACGTGGAGCTGCTTTTTCACAGAGGTTGTTCCTTCCTTGCTGGTCCTTCCAGCAGCACGTGTGACTTGCAAGGCCTCAGACACTGGCAAAGCAATGACCATGACAGTCCTACTGCTGCCCTGACCCCGGGCTCTGCCACCCTCAGAGCTGGCTGGTTTGCCTAAGACTGGATCTGTTCTCTCCCCGTGTGTCAGCCCATCTGCTGGTGCTATTATCTCATGTTGTTAACTCACCTGTCCCGGATTTCCTTTCTGTAGGAAGGCAGTGCTCAGATTGGGCTCCCTGTGCCCAAGTACTTGTCTGCAGTGAGTTCAGGGGCGGAGCAAAGTGGAGCTGTAGCACCCATGACTGGCACAGTGGAAAAGGTNTGTAGGAAGGCAGTGCTCAGATTGGGCTCCCTGTGCCCAAGTACTTGTCTGCAGTGAGTTCAGGGGCGGAGCAAAGTGGAGCTGTAGCACCCATGACTGGCACAGTGGAAAAGGTAATTACAACACTAATGAATGAATTCTCCAATATATATCTCCAAGTTCACTCTTCCAGAAATGGTGCTTCTGTACTGCCAGGAAAGAATTGGGGCCAGAAATGTCAGTGCTTCTGACTGGAAAAAGCCCTGTTTACTCTGAGTTTTCAGCAGCCACGCAGGACTTTTTAAGGCTTCCAGACTTCTTTTTCTAGAGGTCTGGAAGATCTGAACTAAAGCAACTGCTTAAATAATTTTTTCTTCATCTTAATTTCTTCCCAAGTCAAAGCTGCCTGAAGTGTTATAGGCTGTTTGATTTATTTCATCTAACAAAAGAGTGAGATGCTAGATTCACTTGCAAAAAAAGAAATACTCAAAAATGCCTTTTTTGTAAGCTGTATGTGTATTTCTTTTCTTTAGCTCAGCAAGTCTTGTGTATTTCTCTGTACAGTGACAAAGTTTCACCAGAAAGAGACTTTGAGGAGAGGTTAGTGGTTGAAGGATTCAACCACTAATAAAAAGGCATCAGCAGTGGAGTACATGGAACGTGGATCTCTGACATACTGAATGAACATTCCAAATCAGAATAATTGTTGAAAAACGAGGTGGCTTCTGCCATCTTCTTTCTGGGTGTTTGTTTTAAAGACTTCAGGGACTGGCTCCAGGAAGAGGGTCCTGCACTTTTCTCAAAATAGTGTTGCTGAAGCCCTGAAAGGGTAGAATTTACATCATCTCTTCTAGTGTTTCTTCTTTGATAGGTAAATGGCTTCCTGGTCATCCTGGCAGCTGCTACTCACCCTCTTTCTGTTGGCTCTGCCTTCCCTTGAAGAGATCTATCTAGAACTATTCCCTGTCTAGAGAACTCAGATACCCAGATCAACAAAAGCCAAGATAAAATGAGGCTGTTTTGCAAAACCACCCTCACTCTGTGGATTGTGTTAGTCAAGATCCAGCTGATGATTTTGAATGGTCCGGACATAAATGATTTTTTTTCCCCCCCAATTTTCTCCTGAATTGCAGGTGTTTGTGAAGGCAGGGGATAAGGTTCAGATTGGAGACCCTCTAGTGATTATGATTGCTATGAAAATGGAGGTAAGTGACATATAAAGGCTTTAATTACTGAGAAAATAAAAATCTGGTCAAAATTTAAAAATTTTTGGTTGCATTATTGAAGTATGGTGTAGAGTGCAGCTTGCAGATGTCAGTATCACTTCATCTGCTGTAACATCAGTGTCTGACTAGATTTCAGAGGATATTTGCTGTCAGTTTACTAACAAATGATGATTATATAATCGATGGTATTCTGCAGCTGTTTTAACATGCATTTGGGTGGTGGTGTCAGGCCTTCTGTCCCCTCCTCTCCTTTGACTTTTCTAGCAGAAAACTGTCTTGGTGTATCTCTCACTCCCTGGTTGTGATACAGGCACAGGGATGTGTGCAGTTACTTCAGGCAGAGATCTGGCTAATGGGGACTTTGTAAATATGCACAGGATTCTTCTTGTGTATAATCTTTTTATTATTATTTACATAAAGTTTTATGAGGAGCACACTAAAGATTCCGTGTAATTATCCACACAGCATTCAGAGGACTGGTATTTTGGCCATTTTACCTTGTCACACAGCTTGACTGTGGCTCAGATTGCTTGAATTACAGTTTTTGTAGCCTGAACTGGTTTGGTTTGACTATTAGTTTAAAATAAACCTCAGTTTGTGGCAGCAGAACTAACACTGCTGAGAAAATCTGCCTTTCCCTTATCATGCTCTTTTTTTAATTACGCTCAGATTCCACGAAATAAAACAACTGTGTGCACTAAAAAAAACCTACACCCAAAATTCTTTGCAGTTGGATGCTAAATGTGTTTGTGCCTCTTCAGCTGGTATCTCAGACTGACATTATCTGAGTTTTTTGAAGTGCTATTGAAATAGACAGTGTAAAATTTAAAAAGAAAATTATTATTTAAATGAGTCCTTAGGTGTGAGGATTTAATATCTGATATTAGATGGTTTGGTATCAGACTAACCCTTTGTGGGAAACCTCCAAGAAGCAAAGCTGCAGTATAAAACTAACCTGGTACAATAACAAGCAGGCCAGTTTGGGGGTTGGTGTGTAAGCATGCTGTTCCTTTGCTATCATTAGTAGCTGTATTTGTATTTCATCTGCATTGTGCCAAATATCTGCCCACTAAAGACCCCTCCTGGCCAGAAAACAGAAATATCTTTAGTAAATCTGCAGATTTCTCTTAAGGGAACAAATCTGCACTCTGATTTAACATTTTGGATTAAAACCGTGTTATTTCTGTTTGGCATTTATTACAACAACAAAAAGTATTAGTGAGGTAAAATAACAGTCAGCTGTTCATACTGATGATAATTCATATGATGATGATAATTCATATAAATGCATTATATAGCATTTTTCTCCTCAGTATACTTATCAAACATTCATGAGAAAATAAAACTTGAAAATGGACTAGGATACTGTTTAAAGAAGGTTTAAAATAAAACATGTGAGAGGAAGGAATTTCATGTGTTCAGTTCTAATTGCACCAAGAAGTAATATTAGCATTTGCTGGAGAGAGAGAGGGTGAGAGGAGGGGAACCCCTGAGCTGTCTGCTGTTCACTCTGGCTGTGTTTCTGTGCAGCACACCGTAAGGGCTCCCAAGGCAGGAGTGATAAAAAAGGTCAATTTCCAAGAAGGCGCCCAGGCCAACAGACACGCTCCACTTGTTGAATTCATGGATGAAGAGGCAGAGTCAAAATAAAATTCAAGGAAGGTGCATTTTATTTTTTCTACTCTGCTGATTTTCTCCCAGAAGTTTTCTTCGTATTTTCAGCAAACTGTTTTGTATGACTGGGGGCTTGGTTTCCTCTGCATTTCCTGCATAGTTTGACTGTAAATTCTGCTGACTTCACTGCAATTTGGGTATCACTATACTGTAATTGTATTTATAACTTGTGGACCTATGTGATTGTTGTCCAGTGGTGGTTTGCCTGTGGAAACTGGAAGATGATGTGGAACTCTGAGAGGATCAGAGAGGTTAATAAGGACTGTAAGGTACAGACAGGTTGAGTTCTTCTGCCTACTTATTCACAGCTGCCTTTTTTCCCTTAAATATGAGATTGATTTGAAGGAAATCTGAAAGACAATTGTTTTGTTTTCTGGCAAAATTCCTGTTTGTGGCTTATGTTTTTGCCTTATTAGGGAATTCAGGATTATTCCTTAGCCCAGAATCCCTCTCGATCATTTCTGTTGCATGTCTTTTTCCTGTTTACCTCAACGAGTTGTGAAAACTTGCATTTCAAAAATTATTTTAATATACCTCAAAATATCTGGTACAAAGCATTTTTCAAATACATTTGCTGCACTAATCAAAGTTGGAATGTAACTGCTTTCCAAAAATACCATTTGAACTTTAAACATGAAGTAGTAACATATAGATAAGCTTATTTATTACTTAGAAAGCGTGCCAAAATACAATTCTGACTCCAAAATCTTCATTACTGTTACCATATTGTTCATGTTCTTGTGTATTTCTTATTGGCTGGAATGAAGTACACCAAAGTCTTTATAACAACATGAAATTTTACTAAGAATAATAGATTTTTTTGTATCTGCAGGGTTTCAGAAGGGAAAATTGGTAGATTTTTTGGATATGCAAAGAAAAATCATTCTCAGACTAAGCATACTGATCATTTGCCATAAATTTATTTTAACTTATTTTAAAAGCACCATAGAGAAATAAGAAAAGGGAAAGTAAAAATGTTTTAACTGCTAAAAACTTCCTGTCTGTTCACCTTTTAGTTAATGTGAAGTTCTGTTATCATGTGAAGTTTTGATATGCTAATTTAATTCAATAGTCTGGTTTATACTGCAGAAAGGGACAAACCAGATGCTGCAGTGATCTCAAACCTGTAGTTAAATCTGTGCAAATGAACCCTTACCTGAAATCTCATTCTGAATCAATATACAGTATCATGGTGAATTCTCTGATCTGCTTTTATAATTGTGCAGCCTTGCCTGCAATGCAGAAAAAAAATGGTAAAAAACCAATGGCTCTGGATGATCAGTGTATTAAAAGCATATTTTAATGCTTTTCAATTTTCCTTCCAATCCTATGGCCACCTAGCAAATAATTAAACTCCAGCGATCACATTGTAGAATATTGCCACAGTGATTTTTATTTACTGCCAAATAAAAGTGAAGTGTAACTTTGCATGTTGGTTTTGATTTTTCTCCATTTTGTTCTTCCCTTGGCTGCTTCTGTTCATGTATTAGATTAGAGGGTTTAAGCAGCTGTTTCTGTATCATCTGATGATGATGAGCACAATCTGCAGATCACATTTAGGAGGCAGTAATCCAGACACTCGTGATGGGTTTCACTGCAGGTAAGGTTAGGCATTTGTTTCATCCAGAATTGAATCTCCACATAGAAACATGAGCTCAGCCTCGAAGAGACTCAGCAGCTTGGCATTTATTTTTCTCTCTCTCTGTGACATGGCTGTTTCTAGACCGACTTTGCTGCACTGAATCTGTACCAAAACACTGAAACTCCCAGCAGGAGGTTCTCTGCCCGCTCAGTCTGCACAGCTTGGCTGCACACAGCCAGTGCAGCAAAACACATTCCCTGGGAGCTGACAAAATGTCCTCCCTTAGGAGCCAAGGGAGACAATCTCACCAGTGTTCATTTTCCCTCACTTCTCAAAAAATTAGCTGTTAGATTTTTATCTCTGTAGGTTTCTACTGAGATTGATTTTTCAAATAATGATGATTTTGTTTATTTAAGAAAAATCTCTTGCAGAAGTCACTATCACAGTTTGCACACTTGAAATGTTTTACTGCAATGTGATTTAATTGAACTTGGGGATGCTCAAAAAATTACTAAAGGTAGGTTGTTCCTATACCAGTATCTTAATTAACAAAATATTAATGAATTTTCAGTTTATTACAAATAAATTCTTGTGTTATGAATGTAAATTGGTAAGAGCCCTAGGATAGTAACATAGCTGTAACTGCTGATGTCTCTAAAACACTTAGTGGTAGGCTAAGAAACTCTAATTTTTGGGGGCTAAAAGGATAATGTGTTACTTATTTATTATCAATGTACCTTTTCAAATAGTGCTATAGTTCTGAAACAACAGTCACAGATGTTACAGGAACAATGAATCTGAACTGATTCCAGTTGTAATGATTTTCTCTGGCTGCCAGAGGAGAGAGGGGACTGTGTCACGGGATGTTTAATTCAGCCACAGTTGATGGTCTGCAGGAAAGAACGAGGGTGTCGGTGTTGCAGACTCGGGCTGCTGTGAGGGTCAGGCAGTGACACTCTGTGAGCGAGCACTGCTCGGCTGGGGTCAGGTATGGACCATGCTGCCCAGCAGGGTCAGTGCTGCCAGACCACAGTGAGAGCCCTGTGTAAACTTCAGGTGTCCCCCGTGGGGATCTCCATCTCTCCTGCACTCTCCAGCTGCTGCCAGTTCCTGTGGCTTGTGCCCAGGGAAGCTCTGTGGTGTGGAGCCTCAATCCATGCTGGACCAGGGAGTGGGGTACAGGGATGGGAGAGCAGGACTGTGTTCTTATTTCAGCCACTGACTCACTGTGACTTCAGGCAAGTCACTTGGTAGATATTTGCCTGTTTCCTCCTATTTAATGAGGTTGATGGCAATCAAAATACTGCAAAATTTGTGGACACAGTGATTTATAAATAATTTTCCATGCTTGTTGGTAAAGTTGTAATTTCGGATGTAGGCTAATTCTACTTGTAAGGGGTTTTTTTTAACCTTTTGTATGGCAAATGTCAATACCATAGAGTTATAAAAATAAAGTTTCCAGTGTGTGTTGTATCCTTTGTTGTAATGATTGTACCAGCTAGTTACCAGAAAGTCCTGGCTTCAAGTCTTCATGACGATTAAAAAATGAATACTCAAGTGGTTTTTGGCCAGAACCTTTAAAATTTAGTCAGTGGTAGGGGAAAAAAAACTTGATCTGGGCAGACAGCACTTTTATTAAAGCAAATTGTACCTATTTCAAAGGACATATCAACCAGTGCACTATCACAGGTATATTCATTTCTGCTGAAAATCCTTTTCAAGCAGATCAGGAGTTGTCTGTGTTCTGTTTGTAAAAAGCTCGGCAGTGCTGAGTGGAATGTGTTTACTGAACAATCAATAGCAATTGATTCAGCTCTGAACTACCAGCTTTTACACAAAGTATATTCTCAACAGATACTTCAATTTACTGTATGGTTATGTTCCAAATATAGATTTTTACACACAAAAGCCGTGCAGGTAAATACCACTTAGTACTTCTGTAATACTGGGGCATAGCCTTCTGCATATGCATTTCATTTGGAAAATAATATACACTACTGAATGCTGTATTAAAAAATCAATATTTCAGAGATTGATAATTGAAACCTTGGTATTTATTTTTATGTGAACCAACTGAATTTCTTGGAAAAGAGCCTGGATTCTAAAAGCAATTTTGAGACATCTGATGTTATCTTAAAACCTGTTGATTATACAATGAATTCATGTTAAAACAAACATGGATGTTCTGGTTGAATACACCATATTTTTTATTATAGCAGTAATTAGTAAAACACATCTGGAGTCCTGCTGGGTTTTAAAATCATAATGGTAGAGGGATTTTAGCTTTAATCTGTGTCCTGGTTTCAGCTGGGAGTGAACTTTCTTCCTAGTCGCTGGTACAGGGCTCTTTTGGAGTCAGTCAGAGAATAACACTGGTAACGAACATTTAGCTGTTGCCGAGAATTGCTTACTCTAAGTCAAGGATTTTCCAGCTTCCCATGCTCTGCCAGTGGGAAGGTGTCCAAGGAGCTGGGAGGGAGCAGGGCTGGGACAGCTGACCCAAACTGGCCAAAGGGACATTCCATACCAGAGAACACTGGGCCAGACACAGACATGGGGAAAGTTGGCCAGGAGCCACGGATTGCTGCCTGGGGACATTCTGGGCATCAGTCAGGGTGGGCTGAGCAACTGTAGCGTGCATCACTTGTCTCTACTGCATTTTATTTCTCACTTTTTGTCATCTTGTTTTTCATTACAGTTGTAGTATTATTATTTATTATTTTTTATTTCAGTTATTAAATTGTTCTTACTTCAACCCATGGGTTTTGCCCCTTTTTTCCCATCCTCCTCCCCATCCCAGCAGGAAGTGGGGGTGGTAAATGAGCAGTTGCATGGTACCTAATTGCTGGATGGAGTTAAACTGTGACAGACCTTTTCGGGGCACAGTGCGGGGCACAAAGGGTGGAGATAACAACAGATCTGACCAGAGTGTGTAAAACAGATTTGTTACAAGCATTCATTATATTAATTTAATAGTCACTGGTCACAGTGTTGTTTGTTCTCAGAGTTGTTGTGCTTGTTCTCAGGTTTGTGTCATGTGATGGCTTCCTTGGTGTCCAAGTTCCCTTTGTGCTGTTTGTCACCTCTAGAGGCTGGGCTAAGGTTGATTCTGTTGTACTTTATTACACTGGCTTATATGATAGAATTGCTGGCTGTGAAACAAAGGAAAAACAATCACAAATGGGGGCTCTTTCACGAAAACTGCTGCTCCAGTCTCCAGTGGGCAGTTCCCCACACAGAGAGGAAGAGCTAATCTCCTGATCCTCTGAAAAAAATTCAAATCCATTTTTACAAGAAGCAGTCCTAAGACCAGCACTAGAAGGGCCCCGCCTCCAGCCAGCCAGGTGGAGGAGAGGGACAATCAGGTTTGTGGGGCTTTGTGGATCAGATGGCCTGGCACAACAGACCCACGAGGCATGTAGGGCTCTAGCAGATACCTGCGCACAGTGTATCCTAATGCCATCAGGCTCTAAAGGGGCATTTTCCTTTGTTCCTGGATGGGAGCAGCTGTGTGGTACTTAGCTGCCAGCTGGGGTGAAACCATGACAGGCTGTTTTCCTTTGAACAGTTCTGGTGCCACAGCAAAGCTCCAAAGAATGGCTGGTGAAAAAGGCTGCTGCTGAGAGCTGCATCTCTCTTTGGCCTCTCTGAAAAGGAAGGCGACATCTTCTCCTGGGCCGTCCTGTTCTGCTCACCCATCAGTCTGTGCTGGCACACACGGGAACACTCAGTGACCAATACTGGGGTGGGGTCTGCCACCAAAAACCCCGCACCTGTTCAGTGTCCTGGGCTAAGCATCCCAGAAACATCAGACACAGCTGCTACTCTACAGTTGTAAAAGGCGACATCTTCTCAGAATAAACCCATTTAAACCCAGCACTGTTACACACAGGTGTGCTTAATGCACTTTTCCTTGAAGTCTGCCCCACTGTATTCATGCAGGCAGCCAGTCATGTGCATGGAGGCTACAATCAGAACAGTATTATTGGCCACGTGCTGTAGACATGAGCCCCAGAATCAGTTTGCTGTTACAAGACGGAGGAGTGGAAAAGGCTGAATGTGTGTAACATGTGACAGGAGGCAAGACCCATCTTACTGCCCTTGCTTTGTACGGCTGCAGTCTGCCTACCTTCAAGGCAAAAGGCTCTACCTCCATTATAAGTAACTTAAATTTAAGTCTTTATTTAACTTAAATTAAATTTAAGTCTAAATTTAACTTAAATTAAAGTCTACAAAAGCTTTGTAGACTAATACCAAAATATGTGCTTTGAATTGGGATGGCTGATTTTTATTAAGTTGAACAATTACAGATGGCACATACAGAAAATCACTGGGATAGCGAAATAATCATGTCTCAGTCTTTTAGACTCTTGAAATCACATGTAATTCTTTGTAGTGAGAATGGAAAGCTGCTTACAATTCAAAGGTGTAGGTTTTAATCATAAAGCTGTGATGGCACTGTGTGAATTACAGCTAGGGGAAGTTTCAAATAATTCTGGTTATAAACATCATACCTTGTATTATAGAAGTTCTGAACTAAAAAATGTCCAAATAAAAATCAACTAGCTGTGCCCTACCATTTCTTAACTCGTATTACTTAAAATGCCTTGATTTTAGTATATGTATCTCAGTACTTCTAATTAGTTTAAAAAAAACATACAGAAGCCTATACAGTCTGTTGCCTTTTAGGTGTCCTGGAAAGTCTCAGTTTATTCAGGCCTGCCACGGTATAGTGGAGTACATGAGAAATTTTCAGATTTTCTTAGACTCTCTGATCTGACTTTGCCTCCTTTGTCACATAAAGCTGTCCTGCTCCCTCCCAGAGATACTGTCACATGGAAAACTGCTCCTAACAGTGCCTTGGACTGAGTGTAGTAACTTGATAACCTCTTGCGTAATGCAGGAAGGATGAAAAACCTAATAGAAGGTGAACACCCTTCCCTGCAACCTATTAACAACCATCTTCTGATATTGGTGCTGTGTCACTGCAGGTTAAATTGCTCAGACACCTACAGGAGGACTCACACTGTTTACTTCCTCTATGCTTTTTTCAGTGCAGAAAAAACCAATTATGAGCTGATAGAGACATTCCAACTGTATCAGCTGAACAGCACAACAGGAGCAGCCCACTGGCTCTGTACCTCTGGATGCCTGCAGAGTGGCATTAAATCTCCTTGTGCAGGATAGTTTGTGGAACTTTGTTTTCTCTTTAACATGGGGTCAATTTGCAATCAAAGGACCATAGCTGTAATCACCCTATGGCTGTCCCATCAGTGTATGATGATTTGGTGGTTTCACTTTCTAGAGCACAAAGTAGCTGACAAAAGGATGTGGAGGTCAGAAAGACATATTCAAGCCAAGCTGCCCAGGTTTTTGTTATCCTTCATAAAGCTTTGGGCTTCTTCCTCAGAAAGTGCTCTAAGGGGAAGTTCTCAGCAAGGCGATTACACTAAATGGATTCTGCTTTGACCGAACATGAGACTTATTTGTCTGCTCAAGAAGAGAGCTCAGGTCAGCGTAAACCAGCTCAGTGTTATATTCAGTTATGCACTTCACACAGTTGAATTAAAAAAAAAAAAAAAAAAAAAAAAAAAAAAAAAAAAAAAAAAAAAATCACTGCCTCGTCTTCCTGGGGTTCACAGGAGAAGATCAACCATGATTGGCTCACACAACAAAACAAGGCAAGTGTGTCAGCCTTAAAATAAATTAAACAAGTCATCACGTTACCGTGGTCACAGTGATTTTGCTGCGCGCACATTGCACAGTGAATTTCCTTCTCATCTGTACCGCTCAGTGCACATGTCACATTCACAGGCAGCAGAGCTGGGTATCCCTGCTCTGACCTGGGGCTCCATTCTGCAGGGATGTGCAAAAGGGAACAGGTAACAAGCCCAATTCGGGTAACTTACCCTGAATATGTAGAAATACAGTTTTTGGTGGCCTCATGCTGCCTCTTGCTTTATAAAGCATCTGGTTTTGCTCAGAAAGGGTGAGGGTGAGATTCAGACAGCACACACACATCATGCAAGTGCCCATCTCCATCTGCAGGCAGGCTCAGGCGTGTGGATGGGAGTGGAATTGGGGCAATCTGGCTGTGTCCTGAGGTGTGTACCTGCCTACTGCACTGAGCCATGTTTGGAGAAGTAACTCACTCTAGTCAGACCATGGTGGCCAAGAGCTCTGGGTAAGGTAACCTCAGATTCAGCAGTTCAGCCATATCCATGGAAGCACTCTAGAAACCAATACAGAAGACCACACTGCAGCTCCCACTAAAATCAATAACACTAGACTTACAACTTAAATGGCAGCAAGCAACCACTCCTTTTCTCAAGTACAGTTTCACCTTAGGAGTGATCTTAAATTGGAAAAAACCCCACAAGAAGTAGCATGCATGCTGTGAATAGCAGCAATATGCATTTCACATTTTTAAATATATTTCACTATCATATCACTGGATTATCTTGTTATCTACCCTGCTCAGAAGCAGTTAAGTATGATTTTCCATACTTTATACAACAGGAATTCATAATGTAGAGCAATTTTCTAAGTTAGGGAGTGAAATCACAAGCCAGTCAAAAAACTAGACACAAATAGAGTGTGCCCCTATACACAAAAAACCCACTAAGAGACCCTGCATTACAGAAAACCTGCAAGGTCTGCAGGTATTAGGGAAAAACAAGCCACTTAAAAAATCCTCTTTCTGTCCTGAGGAATCTCCAGCATGCACAGCTCACGTCTCAGATTATCGTTACATGTCGCAATAATTCTCCAGGTCTAAACTGTGTCTCGAGCTGGCAGGAGGGCTGTCACAGCACGTTACAGTAATGGCACTTAGCTAACTCAGTCCAAGAGATTTCCAGGTTTGGCTTTGCCTCTCCTGCTGTGGTTTACATGGACTGGGCAGGTGTGCAGCGTTCACGGCTGTTCAGTGGCCACTTTGCATCCATCCCCAATTTGAAAATTATGCTCTTTGGTAGGATTCAAGGTATCCAAGCAACTACTGTCTCCAAAGATAGCTGAATTCGGCTATATTCCCATATACTTGATATCAAGCTCTTAATTTTTGCTGTTTCATAACACCAGCAAAATTGGACACTACACAGGACAGGCCTGATTTCCCTCACCAAAAACAACTTAACTCCTCACACTCCCATTTAAGCTTTGCTCTGATTTTCAGCAAAGTAAGCAAGAAATGATTCAGACCCTTTTCTATAAAAACACATACATAAACTGTGGACATCCATGATGAGGAATGGCTTTTTGAAGTCTTAATTTCTCTGTGGTGTGTGCAATCATACCAGTCATGTAATATAAATACAGCAGCTTACTTTAATAGCTCCAAGCTCAGCAAGAGATGAGAGAACAAGATCAGATCTCAAACCTTTGTCCTTCACAACAGCAGTTTGCCACCACTGTGAGTTTTATCAGCAAATATTCTGCTTCCCCAAACTTCCTCGGCTGCCAAAAGCCTGCAGTAGGTAGAGTAAGCTTTCCTGGGAAAAAACAACTGTCTGGGATAGTGGTACAAACCGTGATTTAACCATTGCAGCCCCTTTTGCTAGTACAGCTATGTTACTGCAGGAAGAGCTACATCTGTCCACAGCTCCCCAAAGGGGATCGCAGCCTGGAGCAGGGAAATCAGGGAAATCTTACAGGTGTGGAGGTGCTCCTGTACGATGTCTGTAAAGCTGCTGCCCCGAGACTTCACCTTCCCCAGGTCTCCGTGGCTGCCCAGCAAACGATTTTGCCTCTTCTGCGAATCCATCTAGGAAAGCCCGGGGGATTTTCTCATCTCGCCCTTTCCATGTTCAGGCCCCGGGGAACGGCGGCCACACGACCTTGAGAGCCCGGCGGGGCCAGTCTGGCGCTCACACCGGGCGCTCGAAAACCGTTTGACCTTTTCATATTGACGAAATAGGAACATATCGGGAGTTTTCCCGACACAACAGCGGGTGAGAAGCCGCTGGGACCCCGCAGCCCTGCCTGCCCCCGCCGCATCCCCTCCGAACCCGAGCCCACCCCGTAACAGCCTCCAGGGGGCTGGGGGCTCTTCCACTTCCTTCCCTTCTCTGCTTGGGCCGAGCCCCCCCCCCGGTGCTCGTCNGCTGCTCGTCCTCCTGCCGGGCACGGCAGGGCCGGCGTGTGGGGCCGGGGCCGCGGGGCGGGTGGCAGGGGCTGCTCCGGGCAGGGGCCTTAGCAGGGGGCGCCGGGATCCCGCCCAGGCCTCCGACCCGCGGGGCCCCGCCAGGCCCCGCACGGCGGGGAGGGGCTCGCTGGCACCTGGTGTGAGGGTTCAGGCCCCTCTGCGAGGCAGCGGCGGTGTTGGGGGCAGCTCTGTGCGGTCTGTGCCCTGTGCCTGCAGCAGCACCGAGAGGGGGTGCAGGGGGCTGCCAGGAACAGGGGCTGCTCGGAGTTTTTCCTCAGAATTTCAGGCGTCTAAGGGCCCATATTAAATGCTGTCAGTTCACAGGGAAACTTGGGGGTGTTGATGCTCCATGAGCTGGGATTGTGTTGGAGAATTTCTGGATAATTGTTCTAGGGTTATGGTTGGTTCTATTCATAAAAGTGTTCTAAAGGAGGGCCTGGCAAAGGTTCTCCTAGTAAAGGTCTTGTAAAGGTTTATCTTGTATTTTCTCTGTAATACCGTTCTTTTAGCTGAGGATTTGCTGTGGACTCCCAAATGGACTGACTTTCTCCCGTGCTTCTTGTGGGGGGAAACTGCAGTGTTTGGAACAATTTGCTGGTTTTGTTTGCCTAAAAAAAAGAAAAATATATCCCTTCAGTTTGATTAAGGGGATCCTCATTGGTTCCTTGCACAGTGTCTTATGCTGTGCTCTGTCATACCAGAGGGAACAGTTTATAGTAGTTCTTCCAGGCTCTCTCTGTATTCAAATGTTGTAACTGCTTTAGCTACTAGATCTGTACAGTTTAAAGCAGTGCTTTTCTGTAGCAGTGATATAGTCTTAGGCAGGGTGTAGGAGGGAGTCTTAAGATCTACTGATGTATGCTTATTGGCATAAAGATATTTTGTACCTGCTGTTAATATTTTTCTGACAAGTAGTGTTAAAAACATATTAAAAAAATTACAACGTCACCTTTAATTGATGGAGTTACCTTGGCATAAAAATTTGGTTAGCCAGCATTTAAATTAGTGGTGTGCAGACCTCTAATAAACTCGTCACCATGTAACTAGTATAATTTTTAATTGAATAGTTTGATGTAGCTCTTCATTTGTGTTTTTTTATGAGAGCTTAAGACTGAGTAAAGTTCAGACTGTAAAGGTGTCTTATTGTAATTCTGCAGGTCTGGGACTGTCTCAAATAGTGCTTACACAGTAACATTACACAACTTTTTACGAAGGCTTTTTTCCATAAAAATCACCTAGAGCTGTCTCAAAGTATATCCAGTGTAGGTAGGCAAAATAAATACACAGCTGCTGAAACAGAGTTGATGTCTTGCACGTACATATATTATTGGCTGGCTAAGAGATTAGAAATTTAAATTGAACAAACTGTAGAAAGTGGCATTATAACAGAAATAGTTAGGCCCACTATTCTGAGAATAACTTTTTGTGAGAAACAGCAGAGTTCTGTCTGCTTGGTCTTCTTTGAAACACTTAACTGAAGAACCAGCAGATGTATTCTGTGTAGCAGTTCTGTACTGATAGATTGGTGTTTATCAGATTGGAGGGGGTATGTGAATACTCCAGTCATGGCCCCAAGCAGAGCTGTTAGGCCCTGTGCAAACAACTGTGTTCCAGGTTGTGCTTGTTGACTCCAGTACCCAGGTGAAAGGATGACATAGACACTGAAGTGGGACTAAATGACAGGCTGCAGCTTTTAGAGGTAGTAAATACAGGTATGGACCGTTTCCAGTTACCCAGTGTAGGATTCTGTACCTATACTTGTGGTAGGTCAAAATCCTCTGTTTGCTTAGGGAAAGGGTAGAGAGACTTCACAGAGATCTGAGGATGCCCTTCCAGAAACATGAGATTCAGTGTCCTGTTTTTCTGCCCATGTACACAACTGCTCTGGCTCGTCCTTCCAGTGGTGTGGCCGGGTAGCTTGTCCAGCACAGTAAATGCCATGGCACAGGCTCCTGCAGCTGGGGCCTGGCTCCTACCTGTCCATGCAGCACTGCCAGCATGGCATGTCCATGCA